>PVJC01000894.1:0-106802 GCA_004026665.1 Murina feae | reverse complement strand
GTGCGCGCGCCTCCGTACCTCTGTACTTTGCTTCCGCTGCTGCTCTGAGTCTCAGACTCTTCTCTGGTTGTAGGATTTTCACTCAGCCAGCCGTCCTGCGGGTGCGAGTGGTGTCTGTGTGTTCTTTTCGTGGTTTTTCTGAAATAGTTGTTCACAGCTGCATATGCGGTGTCTACCCTATGCCGCCATCTTGTTTCTCCTCCGGGTCTCATTTCTCCTCTCACACAGGGAAGCTACTCCTGGGGCCATGCAGGGGTTCCTGGGTTTGGTTACAGGATTCCCTATTTCTTCTGAGGTGTAAGACATTAGTGGTCAGTGTTGAAATCACTCTTGAGACAAAGGGAGCACTTTGGATAATAACACTTTATTTCCTCTCCTGCTCCTTAAAGATAACCTTGTTATAAAAATTAAGGGTCCAAATATCCATCCACTTTTAGGACAACAGGTTAATCTGTGGTTTTAAAAAATGCTGTAGTTCAAGCCTCATCTTTGTGTGAGCAATAGCTGACTTGGGAGTTATAGATCTTAATTTCACAGTCTTTCTCATGCTAGCCTAGATCCATGGTCCTTCAACAGCTGCCCCTACATGCCTTTGCCCAAGACAAATTTATCTTCTGACTTCAGGGTGAATGATTCCCTTCCCTGCATTTTACTTCATAGATAATTCATTATCCCATTGTTACTCTATTATATGTCAATATATTTAACCATAAACAATTGATCATAACTGATAGTGTTTATCACATAAACACGGGAGTCAAAGGCAACAGAGCAAGGTTATGTGCGTTTATCAGCCCCTAACCTCAATCATTCCCCAAATTTCCCTTTTCTGGCTCCTGGGATTTAGTTATATCTTGTGTCTCTAGGACTCAAAACAGTTCTGGATGTATTCGTTCATGATTGTATGTGCACAGTCTTTGTTCAAATAACAATGAACTGATAGTAACTATAAAAACATGAAGCCCCCCCCCCCCCCCCCCCCGGTTCACCTGCACTTTAAGTCTTTACACTAATTCAATGACAGACTGTTTCATTCAGTCATCCTGGCCATGACAGGCACCTTATTGACATAAAAAAGACAAGGCAGAGATAAATAAGATATGGTTCCTTATTCAAGGAGCCCAGAATCTGAGAGAGGTCAAGTAAGTACATCCCTGGGCAGTTAGCTTGTTGGATAGCAAGTTCCTCTGTTCTGCTAGGAGATGCTCAGGCCCCGCTGGCTCTAGGGCACACAGTGTTCCCCACCGTGTGTGCTGTGTACCCCCATCATCATCCCTTTTTAGTCTCTGATCTGCAGGCTGCATGTTCAGGGCTCAGGTATTAGTGGACATCCTGACAGAATAGACCTTAATGAAATGAGGACATTTCTTTCTGCTTCTATGTGTGGGACCCTCCATCTGGGGCAATGAAGTGTGGTCATCCATACAACAACCAGAAAGACCAAGAGGACAGCTTACACAGGCAAATGCCCTACAGGAAAAACCTATGCATTATTGTACTTCAAACTATGCTTGGATATGTAATAAATGTATTATAACACTAATAAGATTTAATGGACCATATATATTTATTTTATCTTTTTGATATTAAAATGTCAGTTCTTTGATATTTTATTAATCTGATTGGGAATAAAAAGATATGCTCATATTCATAAACAAAGATATGTATATTGTATATCATACATTATTTCATTTACTAAAGTTTTCCCTTTAAATAGATATAAGGTAGGTTCATTCACATTGGGTTTTTACAATAATATGTTCTATGTATTTGTTTTTAATTTAGTTTTACAGGTGAAGCTTAGCTTTAGGATGAGCTTTTATATCTACTTTTTTATTTCTCATGTTCCAGTTAATAAAGCAGAGAACATTTCCAAAATGAAGCTCAAAGATTATCCATGACTTATGTAATAAAGTGGGACACATTTATGAGTGTTGATCATGTTGATAGATTTCAGTAGGTAATCAAATGTGCCTTAAAGTAAAACGAATCTAATTCCAAGCTTGCTTTGTACACTTCCTGGCTGTGTGGTCTGAGGTTTTTTCACTAACCTGATTTTCAGTTTTGTTATTCCTACGGGAGTATGGCTACTTCATAGATTTTTTTTGGAGGATTAAATTAGATACAAACAAAACGCATGCAGAAGCAACATAGTACATGACATATGTTTTTTGGAGACAGGTAACTCAATAGCACATTAAAACCAGCAGAGAGACAGGGCAAACACCATTTGAAAGCTTTTGTCAAGAGCTGTCTGAAACATTAGATCTTTCTAGGGCAACATCGTAGCAGAGTACTGAGAACACATTGCACAGACAGCAGAATTGCTTCAGATCCAGCAATTTCCCAACTTAAATATTTAAAATTTCTGTAACACTCCTTTATTGAGAGAAAAGGGTCTACTTAGGAAGAAGGAGAAAGAAAGAAGGAACATGGGAAGATAAAGACAATGATTAATATCATGAGATAAATAACAAAAATATAAAGGTAAAATCAGATGTTTAAAGAAGATAAAGAAAATATGATAATTCTATGAATTCACTTAGTGCAACTTTGGACTTAAAGCCACCTACAGCCACAGGAACAAGAAAAATTAAATATTGTACAACTTGCCACATCAGAAGAAAACATACCTTACATAATGAATTATTATAAAACTAGGACTATATACACACCACCCTAGGGATTTCAGCCTCTGATAATTAAACACTAATCATTCCCAAGATTCAGTTCAAAACCCATATGAGGTCTGGACTTCTGTTCACTAAATTTCTCCTCCCTGATGTCCTATATAGTGCTCTTTTAAACCATCTTTGCTTGCACTTGAATGTACCTTGGACTGTTCCACTATTGTTTTATTTGTAAACTCTCTTTTCCTCACCTGCATTGAGCTAGGGGCTCCATAAAACATTGATGGTTACAGATCATGAATCTGTGGAATTAGTAGATCTGATATTGCATATTGAATATTGAACTACCTGTGAAAGTTGGGAAACTTAAGCTCCTGGAACTTTTATTTACTCATTTATAAATTGGTGCTGGGGATGCCTACATAGTACGGCTACAGTGAGGAGTAGAGATGATATAGGAGGAGATTAATCCACCTGCCACATAGTAGGCAAAGTTAATTATTGAAAGATAGAATGAAGTAATGAGTGCATGAATAAAAATAGCAACAAATAAAAACAAGGACTTACTAAATGGTGACTCTTATTATTGTTGGTTTCTGGAAACTTTCTATTCTTTGGCCCAGGAGAAAGAACAGATGATGCGGGAAGGACCATCACTCCTAGAATTTTCCTTAGACCTAACTATCAAAGGTATTTGACCTGAAAACACACATTTATCTGAAGAGTTATGTGTGAATTCATCACATGGAATTCTTTGCAAATCTATAGCTAATTCTATACCACAACATACAGGGTGACCTTCACTATGTTGCCTAAACAAGGTCAGGGGCAGCATGGCAGAGTGCTTTGAAAAGGAGGAAGACAATGGAGAAGAGATTAATTTGATTCAAAATGAATTCTATACTGGATGATGAACCGAGAGAGATAGACATTAGAAATGGACAATGTTATAATGGAGAGGTTCTTTGTCAAATACCACACTATTATAGTTTTACTTTTTATCTCTATTTTTTCCTTCTAGCAACATCTATATTAAGAGGAAATTACCACCAATATTTTTGCTTTGACTCAAAGTTAAGAAAAGGTGGTCAATAAATAATATATTCTGAGAGAGAATGGTGATGCATTCAGAGGAGAAACACATTCAATAGCACCACTTTGATACTGACCTACTAACTGATAATTCTTTAGATGGTGCTTTATTTTTATTTTTTTAAAAAGGAATATTTTTTCCAAAACTGTAAAACCTTAGTTGTTCCTGTTGAATTTGTAAGTAATATATTCTCATTAAAAAACTATAGTCAGCCCTGACTGGTTTGGCTCTGTGGATAGAGTGTCAGACTGTGGACTGAAAGGTCCCGGATTCGATTCTGGTCAAGGGCATGTACCTTGGTTGCGGGCACATCCCCAGTAGGAGGTGTGCAGGAGGCAGTTGATCAATGTTTCTCTCTCATCGATGTTTCTAACTCTCTCTCTCCCTTCCTCTCTGTAAAAAATCAATAAAATATATTTTTAAAAAAACTATAGTCAACTGTGGTACATCTACACAATGTAATACTAGGCTGCTGTAAAAAAGAAGGAATTCTTACCATTTGCAACAAAATGGTTGGAACTGGTGAGCATTATGCTAAGTGAAATAAGCCAGGCAGAGAAAGATAAATATCACATGATCTCACTCATTTATGGAATATAATGAACAACATAAACTGATGAACAAAAATAGAACCAGAGGCACAGAAGCATCAAACAGACTGTCCAACCTATGAGGAAAGGCAAGGGATGAGGGGCAAGAGATAAACCAAAGGACTTGCAGGCATGCACATGAGCATAACCAATGGACACAGACAGTGGAGGGGTGAGGGCATTTGCTGGGGGGTGGGAACGGCCGGGGAGACGGCAATGGTGGGGGGAAGGAGATTCATGTATAATACTTTAAACAATAAAGAATTTAAATTAAAAAAAACTATAGTCATTACAGAAGCCTCTGTAATAGTAAGTGAAAATATGATCCCCTAGTAACATACATTGTGTCAAAAAATTGAGTCATATTTTTTCCTGCTTTTTTCACAGACATTTATTCTTAGAATAAAATTATGTCATATATATCGCTATAGGTATGAACAAATAGGTCGACTTTCTGTATGCCTTATTCTTTCTACTGGTTTCATCGTGTTTATTGACTTATTTAATTATTTAACCTATCCTCATTGGTGGACATTTAGGCAGTTTCTTCATTTTGACATTGTGATAATTTCCTTGGGCTGCCATAACAAGGTACCTATCTTGTGACTTAAAAACAAGAACAAAATATTTTATTGTAGTTCTGGAGGCCAAAAGTCCACCACCAAGGTGTTGACAGGCTTGTGTTCTCTCTGAAGGCTCTATGGAAGGATCTCCACTGGCCTCCTCCTACCTTCTGGTGGCTGCTACAATTCTTGGTGTTCCTTGGCTTGGAGAAATATCTCTCCAATCTCTGTCTCCAGTTTCCTATGGCCTTATCCTTATGTGTCTTCTCTGTACATCTTCTTTTCTTAGAAAGACACCAATCTCATTTGATGAAGGCCCACTCTACTGTAGTGTGACCTCATCTTAACTAATTGGATCTTCAATGACATTATTTTCAAAAATGGTCACATTCTGAGATTCTGGGAAAGACATGAATTTTTGTGAGAGGGAAGGACATTATTTGACTCTGTACAAATATTACAAATAAAGTTCCAGAGACTAGCTTGTATACAAACTTATCTGATTGATTTTTCAAAAAAAGAATTGATAGCTTAAAGTATAGCGTTTTCAAGGCTATAATATTTCTTTCCAAATTTTTCTTCTGTAAGATTATATATCCACATAGTGGTGTCTGGTTTTTCCACATGCATGTCAATACTGGATACTGTTATATTTACTAAACTACTAGGTTTAAAAAAAGATACTTTATTGTTCTATTTTGTATTCTCTTGATTACTAGTAGGTTGAGCATTAAAATAAAACGTATTTATGGTCATTTGAATTCCTTCACAATTTACCATTTTGGTTCTTCAACATTATTCAATTGTGGTGATTATTTATTTTTTAATATTTAAAAAAAAACACTTTTTATACATTAAAAGTATCAAGCCTTTATCTTGTTCTGCAAAAATATTCCTGTTTGTTTGTATTGACAGTTGTTAACAACTTCATTTTTGCCCCACAGAAGTTGTTATTTATTTATAAAATTAAGTGTGCAGGCCTTTTATTCATGGCTCCCTCTCATTAAAATGCTAAAAGCTCGGGCACCAACAGATATTTCAGCAGATATTCTCGGTTTTGTTGCTGAAAACATCCAGCCTTTTGTGCCTTGATTGCCCTGCCTTGTTTTAACTCCTGGGATGTTCCACACTGATTGAGCCTTTTTCTTTTTAATCACAGATGTCCCATATCTGTCAGAAATCCCTCAAAATCTCATGGACCTATACTCTGCTTTCAGGGTGTTGCAATTTTTTTTTCTTTCTTTCTTGTTTTTTTATGTCTTAAGCCCTTGTCATGGGATTTGGGGAAAGAGTTGAACCTTATTACAGGCTCAGCTCATCATTTGACAAACAAAGGGCAGTCCTCTTTAAACGATAGATGTTAAAATAATGCTTTTTGACTAGAAACACAGACAGACATAGGACCTGTAGATTTTATGTGCTCCAAAAGAATTACATAAATTCCTTTCTTTCCATTTGTAGTTTCAAAATGGCTTAATGAGGCCTTACAAATCTGTACTCCCCTTTTAAAACTAAAACATAAACTTAATAAACAAACACTGAGAAGATGAGGGCAATATTACAGGTTTTCAGTTGGCAAACATCAACTCTCATTTAGTACTTAACATCATAGTTGCTTTTTCATAAAATATGCTAGTTCCCTGTCCCATTCTAGTCCCTAATAAAAGTAGTTAACTGCCTCCAAAATGCTACTGTCATGTACTTTCAGTATTAATGGGCTTAACCACTCTGCAGCTCAAAGTCAGAGGGTTTATAGGCTAAACTAAGCAATTTCTGCTTTTACTTTCCTTGCAAATATGATTATGTCATACCCTGCTTCACCCTTCAGTGGCCTCCTATTGCTTTTATGCTAAAGTACAAATGCCCAAACTTGGTCTATGAGAGCCCTGATGAGATGGCAACAACCTACTTTTCCAACTTTCAAAGCTCCCAACTCACTGGTCTTCTTTCAGTTCTCCTGACTCCTTCCACCTTCAGAATTAAAAAAAAAAAAGATTTTTAATTGATTTCAGAAAGGAATGGAGAGGGAGAGAGAGAGAGAGAAACATCAATGATGAGAGCGAGTCACTGATTGGTTGCCTCCCACATGACTCACACTGAAGACCAAGCCCACAACCCAAGCACATGCCCCAACTGGAATCGAACCTATGACATCCTTGTTCACAGGTTGATGCTCAACCACTGAACTACTCCGGCAGGCCTGCTTCAGAATCTTTAAGCATGAAGTTCCCTACATGTGAAATGTTTTTTTCCTCAATGTTGTACTTTATTTAGACAACTCCTTTACTTCCTAAAAGTTTTTTCTTGCCCTAACCCAGTGGTTCTCAACCTTCTGGCCCTTTAAATACAGTTCCTCATGTTGTGTCCCAGCCATAAAATTATTTTAGTTGCTACTTCATAACTGTAATGTTGCTACTGTTATGAATCATAATATAAATATCTGATATGCAGGATGGTCTTAGGCAACCCCTGTGAAAAGGTCGTTTGACCGACAAAGGGGTCTCGACCCACAGGTTGAGAACCACTTCCCTAATTGGTTTGGCTTGGTGGATAGAACATCAGTCTGCAGATTGAAAAGTCCTGGGTTCGATTCTGGTCAAGGGCATGTACCTTGGTTGCAGTTACATCCCCAGTGGGAGGTGTGCAGGAGGCAGCTGATTGATGTTTCTCTCTCATTAATGTTTCTAACTCTCTATACCTCTCTCTTCCTCTCTGTAAAATATTAATAAAATTTATTTTAATAAAAAGTTTTTTCTCAGGGAGCTCTTTTAGGGAAACCTTGCCCAGTGCTCCCAGGCTATGTCAGATAGCTCATTACTCACCATCATGCATTTTTCTTTTTTCCTCCATAGCATTTATCAGCGATGTGAAGAAAGAATGACTTGAATACCAGCATATGAGCTCCAAGACAAGAGGAACTATTTAATACAGTAGCCTCCCCCCTTATCTGTGGCTTTGTTTTCTGTGGTTTCAGTTACCCAAAACTAACCAAAATCCAAAAATAGTAAATGAAAAATTACAGAAATGAACAATTCCTAAGTTTTAAATCACATGCTGCTTTGAGTAGCATGATAAAAATCTCCTGTGGTCCCACACCATCCTCCCAGAGCATGAATCATCCCTTAGTTCATAGTATCTACCCCTGTATGTGAGCACCCTCCCATGAGTCACTTAGTAGCTATCTAGGTTATCAGGTCAACTGTTGTGTTCAAGTAACCCTTATTTTATTTAATAACTAGTGGCCCAGTGCATGAAATTCGTGCACATTAAAAGGGGATTAATTAGAGGAAATATTTTAATATTGCTATTTGCCCTTTCTCTATAATAGAAGTGTCAGAGATTAAAGAAAATTAGTAAAACGTATATGAAAATCTTCCTCCTGTCAGAGTCTGGGGTGCACCATAGAACCCAGAGTCAAGTCTTCAACCACCCACGTGCACCTCAAAATCGCTCGAGACCCAAACCTGGATGACTCCCCTTCATTGGCCAAGATCCAGACCCGGCCAGTTTCACCCTGTCAAGCCCTGCCAAGTGGGGGAGGGGTGCAACCTCAGGTCCCCTGGGTGCCAGGGCAGGGGGGCATGGCCTGAGGTCCCCCATCAAGCCCTGCTGGGCAGAGGGAGTAGCCTGTGATCCCCCAGCCTGGCGCCAGGGCAGGGGGCACGGCCTGAGGTCCTCTGGCCTGGTGCTGGGGTGGGGGACATGGCCTGAAGTCCCCTGGCCCAGCACCAGGGCAGAGGGCACACCTTGAGGGCCCCCATGAAGTCCCGCTGGGTGGGGGGCACAGCCGCAAGTCCCCTGGCCTGGGGCCAGGGCAGGGAGCATGGCCTAAGGTGTCCCAGCCTGGCACCAGGGAAGAGGGTGCAGCCTGAGTTCCTCTGGCCTGGTGCTAGGGCGGGGGAAGCAGTCTGAGGTCTCCTGTCAAGCCCTGTGGGTGGAAGGTGTGGGTAGAGCACAGGAGGTTTTGTCTTGGTGCAGAGGCTGATGCATGCTGTGAGCTTACTCCAGCATTTCAGATCTTTCTGGCACACCAGGGAGATGGCAACGCCCGCCTGAGCCCCTCCCAGAGCCGCCTACACAGTACCCTGACCTTTCATTGGCTCCCTAAGATGGTGTTCCATGATTGGCCACCTCCGCTATAAATAAGGCTGCATTTCCTCAATAAAGTTAGACCTGCGTCCCAGAACCTGGTCTCCGGAGTCGTGCATGCAAGCATCCTAGCGCTAGGGGCTCCACCTTCCTCACCCCTGGGAAATCCCCTGCTTCAGGAAGGCGTGACCTGAGGTCCCCTGTCAAGCCCCATGCAGGAGGTGGGTGGACGCGCAGCCTCAGGTCCCTGCTGATTGCTCCTTAAGGCTCATTATGGGAACTTAGCCTCAGCTGTGGGTGCAAATTGACTGGAGTGACAGTAAATTTGCATATTCCCTCTTTATTATATAGGATGGCCCCAAAGCTGGCAATTTAAACATATCAAAGAGAAGCCATAAAGTGCTTCCTTTAAGTGAAAAGGTATGTATGTATAGGAAAAAAAATCGTGAATATATAAGGTTAGATACCATCTACAGTTTCAGACATGCACTGTGATCTTTGAATATATCCTCTATGCTGTTGTTTTCTCCATGGAGATAGTGTCACTTCAATATGATTATCATATTTATTTATTTTTTTTTAATTTATAACTTCTTTAGAAAACCTCCAAACCTAAAGATGGCATGTCTGGGTCCTCCTGCTAGAATTCCTCCTATCTGTGTCCAATGGCAATTATCACTGTATATATATGAACAGTTCACAATGTGAGCCAGAAAAAAAAAATCCAGTTTCAATACCATTTTAAGTGGGCCTCTATAGAAATTGATTAGTCATGTGGATCAACCGCACACAAATGAGCCCTCTTCATGCATTATCTTCTTTATGTTTGCAAAAGTATTAAGTGCATTAATATAAGGCATGTTATGAAAACTTCCCATCTAGTTTTCATTCTCTGTCTCCTTTTTTAAAATATATTTTTATTGATTTCAGAGAGGGACAGGGAGAGAAATATAGAAACATCAATGATGATATAGAATTTGATCAGCTGCTTCCTACATACCCCCACTGGGGATTAAGCCCACAACCTGGGCATGTGCCCTGACTGGGAATTGAACCATGACCTCCTGGTTCATAAGTCAATGCTTAACCACTGAGCAACACCAGCTGAGCTTCTGTCTCCTTTTTAAAAATAGGATGACATGGCTATTGTAATGATAATTCAGTGGTGTGCTAGCGTCTGCTCTTACATGCTCAAGAGGCTGCTGGTAGTTCAATATCCACCACGGCAGGAACAGCTGACCATGACAATAGCAAGTGCTCCAACTCAGCACTCTGCTACGCTCCCTCTGAAGAGCCAGATATTAAGTTTACCAGCACTCCATTGAATGATATGGGAAAAGCTTTCCCTGTTCAGAGGTTTATATGCTTTTTAATACCATATTCTCAAAAAGCCACATCAGTACACACATAGTTTCTTTGCCCCAAATTATGCTGTTCTAGGTAACTTTGCAACTTAACTGTGTCTTTCTATTTCTGGTGAACTGGGAACCTAAATTATTTTTTGAATATGTATCTTTAATACCCCCAAAGGATCATTATTATCCTGGTTACTATTAAAAGTGAGTAAAGAACTCTGGGGGAAACTTCAGAAGATCCTTGGAGCTACCTGGCCCTGATATCTCCCAGGTGTATGGAGCAAGTTACCTAACCACTTTGTACCCTAGTGTCCCCTTCAGTAAAATGAAGATAACTTTCTGTATCTTCTTGGACTTTGCAAGGCAAATTAGGGAAGTCAACTGACTCTGGAAGATTTCATCAAGAGGTTAAATACAAAGTGGAGGAGGGCAGAGCACATCAATATATATAAAAGCCCAGCAACCAGAACAACTATAGTGGAACAACCAGAACAACCAGAACGACCAATGCCTATGTTGTGTACTGTGGTGACCAACTAGCCTGATCTGGGTCCTGATTGCCACCCCCCCCCCCAGCAGCCCAGCCCTGATTGGCCCCCAACACCCTTATTGGAGGTGGGGCCAGCCAGCCAACTTCCTATGGCCCCTCCTGGGTTGGCTGGACCCCACTCGTGCACAAATTCATGCACTGTGCCTCTAATCTAATATAATAAAAGAGTAATGTACAAATTGACACCTAAGTCACACCCACCAGCCAAGCCACGCCTCCCAGCCAATCAGAGTGGCTGTATGCAAATTAACCCAGCCAAGATGGAGGCTGGCAGGGCGGCTCTGCACTGAGAGCCTCCATGGGGCATCCAGGAGCACCCATCCCGGTTCACTGCCTGGCTCTGCTCCCCGAGGGCCTCTGTGGGGCATGCAGGAGTAGCCATCCTGGGTCTGCTGCCTGGCTCTGCCCCCTGGGGGCCTCCTGGGGATGTCCAGGAGTGCCTGTCCTGGGTCCACTGCCTGGCTCTGCCCTGGAAGCCTCCACAGGGCGTGCAGAAGCACCTGTTCTGGGTCCACTGCGTGGCTCCGCCCTGGGGGCCCCCTTGGGGGAGTGTGGGAGCACCCGTCCAGGGTCCGCTGCCTTTGTCCTCCCCCCTGGGGGCCTCTGCAGGGCGTGCGGAAGTGTCTGCTGCACAGTGCGGAGCATCCGAAGCCAGTCTGCTGCCCGGCTCCACCCCAGGTGTGTTCGCTCAGCAGCAGGGCCCCACTGAGGGATCCTGCACCAGCGTCCGCCTCTGGCTCACAACCCAGCTCTGCGCCAGGTGTGTCCCCTCAGCGGTGGGGGCCCACCAGGAGTGTGTGATCATGGGCCCTCCAGTGGGAAACGTCCACACCTGCACTCACCAGCCCTCCCACCCCCCAGTGCACGAGCCCTGAAGGGGCTGTGGGCAGCCTGAAAACAGCCCTCAGGCCCTCACCCAGGCTGGCCAGGCACGCCATCAGGTGGACATCCCCCCCCCCCCACCACCACCACCGAGGTGTCCCAGATTGCAAGAAGCCACAGGCTGGGCTGAGGGAAATTTTTGTGCACCAGGCCCCTAGTATGTTCATAAAGGTCTAGGTATTAGTGTGGCAAGTGGTTGATCAAGATAGGGTCAGAAGATGCTGGTGCCTGGAAACCCTAGTTGGCTGCACTGTGCTCCAGAAATAGCTCAGAGAAGAGTGATTTGCTGGTCACAGTTGTCAACAAGAGATGCTCCAGTTGAATCCAATGTCAGCATCTTGGTTGAAAGGAAAGTGCTTATACCTTTCTTCCTCGGGGAGCGTGTTTGGTGTATTGCCTTCACTTGGGTTACAGATTGGCTTTCCATAGCTGTACAAACCTGTTTGTTAAGTAAACCCTTTTATTCCTTGGCCACAAATGACAGAAATAAAGTCACCATAAAATTTTTAGTGTGCATTTCATAAAATACATGTGTGATTATCTACATAGAACATTGATGTGAGCATTTGAGGAAATGGAGTGTGTAACATATTTTTTAAGGAGAGAAATATACGTATCCATTTTTGTTTATGATTTCTTTTCAGCATAATCTAAATCCATCAGGCTCTACTTCAACTTTCTAGTTCACTTAAAAATAAACTAAGATGTCATCAACTCAGTCGGTGGCCCCAAAATTTGCTTTTCCAATGGTTCGGTGATTCCCATTCTCCTCTTCTTGCTGTTAGATAAGAAAGGCCACACCTATTTAAATGCAGGTGGACAGATTTATACATATTAGCTTCTGGGCACCACCATAATTAAGACACCGCCTGCATATCTGTGTAATTTCTGCACAGGAAACCCTGGCAGTATCTGTTCTTTTTTTAATAAAAAGAATGGGTTAGACACATTCATACCAAAACTAAATATCAATGTATAGCCTGGCTGGGTAGCTCTGAGCATTGTCCTCATGCACCAAGGATGGGGTTCAACCTCTAGTAGGGGCACATACAAGAACCAACCAATAAGTGCATGGCTAAGGGTGCATACCCAGGTTTTGGGTTCGATCAGGGCATGTGAGTATCTGAGGCAACGATCTATATTTCTCACATCAATATTTATCTCTCTCCCTCTCCCTTCCTTTCTCTCTAGAATCAATGAAAAACATATCCTCGGATAAAGATTAAAACAAAAAGCAAAGCATATCAATGTACAAACAAACAAAATGTTTTGGTAAAATATGAGCCATCTGAGCTTCAGTTCCACTTGAACTCATTATACTTTTTCAAGTGAGAGAAGGGTTAATATTGGGGTATTTTTCACTTCAATGCCTGGAAGAAATGTTTAACAGAAATACAAATATCAGGAGAAAAGCTTCTACATCTCATCCATCTTCTAGCCCAGGATGTCCAGCCAACACTGAAGTGGAAGGTTTGCTATATTTCACAACAGCAAAGCTTTCAGTACAGAAGGAACTTAAGAAATAATCTTCATCCTCTTTATTACAGATACATACAGACAATATGCACACACATATATACATTGGCACAGAGAAGACCAGAGTGGAGTTTGAACAGGTAAAACAAGAATTCCCTAGCTTTGGTGCATTATTATGTACAAGATTTCCTGCCAAATTCTGCAGCTCTGGAAGGGTTAGAATGTCTGCAAAAGATTCCAAGAAATGTGTAAACTTGACATCTTTTATTTGTTCTCTCCCTTCAAACTTCCCATCCCTTGTGGGTCTCCCTCCATCACTAATCAGAACAAGGCCTCCTTTTGGTCCTGCAATCTTCCTATTACGAGCTCACCAATTAAAAGTGAAAAATTGTGCTTCAACTGTGAAAAGGTTCCAGCTTCTAAAGAAGGTAAATGGAATGAAAAACCTCCTTTGTTCATTTTCTTTTCTCTGGGAAAGCTACTTTTAAGGGTCACACGAATACAGCATGCAATTATTCCAGAACGTTTTGCTTTGATATTTTTAATTTATTTTAATCTTCTTTCTATTATGAAAGCTATACTTCTTTTTAAGACTTTCAAACTACCAGCTTAATTTTTATATTGATTCATTCTGGGACAAAACAAAATTTTGTATAAACTGAATGGAAAATGACTCTTTTGTGGTGAAGAATCTGGGCTTGCATATAATTATAATGCATGGAAATGTTCCTTTCTAATTAAACATTGAAATGAGGAGAAAGTATAAATAGAAATTTTAAAAAGCAATTGAGCACGACATAGTTCATCCATCTCAAGATGCAGGTCCTCATCAGTTCTTATTTGTCACTATCCCCAAAGCTGACGTGATTGTCTGTGGTTTCTAAAATGCGTGTGAACATTTTAGGGGAACATTTTTCAGTGCATATGATGATTACTAAATTAGCAATATTCTTCACTTACATAAACTTATCAAGGCGGTGCTTCAAAGTGCTTTATTATCTAATTAAACCTCACAACATGTTGCAATTTTATTAATACATAAATGAGACAAGTACAGTTGAACATCTGAATTTATTGTATAAGGCAGAAAAAGGGATGAGAGTAGAAATCAGTTTGGGAAATAGAACACGTTTTAGCCCCTGAACCATCCAGACTGCTACAGTTTTAGGTAATGCACATTTCTGTTTATCAGAAAATGTAGGCAAAATGTAGAAGTCTCTTTACATAGAGATACTCAGATTCCGTATTTATAAAATGAAAAATAACGACCTTACCTCATGGAATCATTTTGTAGGTTATGTACTATGTTATTTTTCCCTGTCTTTTTCTTTTTCTTTTACTTTTATTTCCAACCACATCTTTATGAGCCAGGGAGATTACTATTCTGCCTCTGGTTTTTGGAATAATTTTTGCTTTTGTTCTTAAACTTTTAAAATTTGTCTTTATTTCAAAGGTATTCAGTATGTGCAGTGCTGTTAGAAGGTATGTGATCCCAGTATGCATTCCATGCTCATCCTTTGATCTGCTATAAAACTTAATATGCAGTCATGCATTATTGTATGCATGTATGTATATGAATTGAGTGTATGTATCAATTATCCACTGTTGTTTAATAAATCTCAGTAGTTGAAAATAATAATCTACAAGCCAGCTAGGCAGTTCTTTTGGGCTGAAGTGGGCTCTGTTGCGCTGTTGAGGGTTGGCTGACTGTAGACTGGTTCACAATCACTAGGCCGGGGAATGTGGACTCTTCTTGACCTGGTCCTCAGTCTCTAACGGGTTCATCCAGGAGTGGCTGAGATAGAGCACAGAAGCACGCGTGGCCTCTTGACACTGGCATATCACTTCACCAAAACAACAAGCGGGGCCCAGATCAGAGATGGAGAAAGATTTCAATCCTAACGGGAGCTGAGGGACCTGATTGCATGGGGACCATTCATTCATCAAGGCAATTACTCTGCCACCAAATGACTGTCCAATTGGCATTTTAACTTTGTGCAGAGAGGACTATGTATCCAATGGGGGAATGACTAAACATCTAGACCTAAGTAAATAAAGCCATAAGACTAACAGAAAAAAGAGAATATTATCTTTATAAACTGAGGTGAAGAAGGCCTTAAGAAAGAGACAAATATTAGAATTTATACTGGAAGATAGAGTTGTTATATGGAAACTTCAAGCTTATATTAAAAATGTATGATAGGTTAAAAAAGTTATATGATCCATTTAAAATTGGTAAAAACTAGAAATTATATCCACAAATTAACATCTTTTATTTAAAGAATTCCTACAAATCAATTTCTTTGAAAGACTACCTACATTATAGAAAAAAATTAAGGAATAAGCAGAGGACAATATGTTGAAAAAGAAACAAATTGCCAGTTAATGCATGAAAAGAGAAATGATATTTAAAACAATAATGAGACGCAAAATTTGTAATCATTGCATTACTGAAATTTCAACATTGCCAAAGGTTGCAGGATAGTCATTCATGGACTATTGAAGGAAGTGTAAATTGAAACAGATTTTTTATCTATAAATCACATAGATACATGACTATTTTTTTATTAATGACTGGGATATTATAATTTATTAAATCCTATTCTTGCATTAACCTTCGTTTGCTTACCCTTTGTGTCATTTCTAAATGCTACTTTCCAGATGATAAAGTAAAAGAAGATTAAGTTTTTTCCAGAATAGTGATGGTAAGTTGTGCCTTTAGGTTATGCACCTGCTCTCAGAGACTTTTATTGACTTGTGAAAAGTACTTGAACTTTTTAGCCTCACTATTTTCATATGTAAAATGAAAAATTTTACCATCTTTTTCTTTTAAAAGCTTAAGATGACTTTATTTGCCCAAATCAATGAATTTTTATTATCTTCTGGGCCAGGTTGTTGTTTATTAATAGTGATGGCCATCTAGTGATCCAAAAGTAGATGGAAAAAAAATAATACATCCTTCTAATAATGGCTTTTTTTTTTTTTAAAGAAATGTTTCAGACACAGTATCTGGTAATTGGCAGGTTGACTACTTGTTTTATTGATTGATTACTTCATTTAATTCTCACTAGAGTTAGGCTTTATAAATCCAGTGTTTTATAGGAGATAACTGAATCTCAGAAGCTAAATACCTTGAAAATGCTAGGATTTGCACTGGGACCCTCCTTCCCTACAATTGGTGCTTGTAGCCATATTCAAACTGAATTCAAACACTGAGTTCTTGCCTTTCTGTCACCTGCTCTTGGTAATATACATAGGAATTCAGAACTATATTTTCAAACAAAATCCATATTTTAATAAAATTTAGTGCAATAAAATTTTTGCACTAACGTTTACAAATCTAATGATGATATTGAAATATTTTACAACACCATCTTGAATTTAGAAAAGCACGTACAAGTCTTGGAGAGCATTTTCAAATGGTAAGTGAAAGAAATTCTAGTGTGAGAGTCAGGTAAACCTTTCCCTAGTTGCTCAGAGCAAACTATTAAAATAAAAATGCAGAAGCAAAATTATTTTTTCCATCGTTCATGTAAATATCAATATATATAAAAGCCTAAGTGACCATCCAATCATTTACTAGGTAGCTATGACACACAATGACCATCAGGGGGCAGATGTTCCGACCAGTAGAGGAGGGAGCCCCATTCCTCGTAGAATCGATAGTGTGTTAGGTTGCTGCTGGGGCACTGTTGACCCGAATCTGCTTCACCCACACCCCAGGCCCATCAAGGGATGTTGGAGGTCTGTGTACCCGTGGGATCCCATGGCCTGGCCTGCGCCCTCTTGGAATTTGGGACCCCTCAGAGAATGTCGGAAAGCTGGTTTCAGCCGATTCCCTCAGGCCAGGCCGAGGGACCTCAGTGATGCCTGAATCCGTGCACTGGGCCTCTAGTATATATATTTAAATGATTATTTGAAATGGCACAAAACTACTTGATCCTTAAATGATAATACAACTAATTCTGGCACGTCATAGAATTAGAAACTGTATTCCTTGCATGGTTCAGAGTAAGTCAGAGGTCATTACAGTTGTTGCTTCTTTGCTGATGCTCTGGTCTATCTGAGGATGATTCTCCAGAGGTCTCTGTATCAGATAGTTCCATCATGGTCCCCACCAAACTGAGGTGAGAAACCTTTAACAGTAAGAGGGATCTCAAGTTGCTACATCCCTTTCTCAAAGCACAAATGATGACAGGACTTCCTTCTGTTAATATTCCAAGTACAGGAATGACAGAGAGGACAGAAAGTTCCATGGACCTTTGTTTTCCCTTTGAGATATTCTTGCTTCCTTTCCTTTGGAGCTATATTTGGAAGAAACACTGGGGACTTTTAAGTTTTAAATCTACTGAGTAGTATTAGGTTCACTTAATGATTTTTAAAATACCGGATTACACTTTGCTTCTTTGTTTAAGTGGAGATGTGATTACTCTGAGGGCTCAGATCTGCTACAGTCACAAATAATATAGTTATTTATTTTCCAAAGCTCAGTGTAGTAGGATATCAAAGTCATTGTAGAATTATCCAAACAAATATCCTTTTGGATATTTCCAGACTAGGAGGGCTGAAATGTTTTCATTAGGAGGAAGGAACTCATTCATCCCTAAATCTGTTTCTAGGTTGTAAAAAAAAAAAAAAAAAAAATTCTGATCATTTGCATAAATAACCACTAAAGAAATGTAAATGACAGAGGAGGATTTCATTATCATAAACCTCTCAATTACCTGAAGGGCTTGGCAGCAAGACAGATCTGGTTTCAAGTATCTTCTTACCTTTACAAAACAATCATCTTAGGCATTTCTGGAGAGAGAGAGAATCCTACCATGTTTCTTGGCAACAGTTCCTCACATATTAACTACCTGGATCCTCAAAATAAAATGCAATTGAAAGGCTCCTCTTGACTATTTGTGTATTAAATCTCTATCTGAAAAATCCTCCTGCGTTTCCTCGTGCATGTGGGAATTAGGTTGCGCTGAGAACATTTCCTGAATTACTCCTGCACAATCAATGATTACAGCAGGACCAGACTCATCAGAAAGCTCTCTCTGTAGCAGAGTACATTTTGCAAATCACCAGCCTACAGATTTTAATTTGCTCACATCATGAAAAAGGAAACTGGTGTGTATTTAAAAGGGAGGATGTTGGATCCATGGTGGCAGCACTGACTGATGCAGAACATCAGCCCCAGAAGGTTGAAAACGAGAAGGCATTCCCTTTCAGCTCCGTGTACACAGGCTCAAGGTGTTTAGCAAACACAGAATTTGCAAAGGGTAAGATTGTGCAGCTGATTAGCGTACTAGGATTTCACCCTTGGGCTCTGCCACAAGGCCTGCTCAGGTTTCAAGGGCTGTAGGTCTGGGCTTCACAGACCTGCTTCGGGAGATTAGTTCCTGTTAGTTCATTTTAGAAAGGATCCTGGTCATTTTCAACTCAATAGCATGTGTGTGTATGTATGTGTGTGTGTATGTAGGCATGAGGATGTGTAGACTGTGCATATGTTATTGTATTTACCTCCAGAATCAAGCTTTTTTCTCCTACAATTTCCAAGAATTTCACTTCCTGCCTCCCCCCTACACACACACACACACACACACACACACACACACACACACACACACACACAACCACCACCACCATGATCCTTCTTCTCTTCCATTGTTTTCATTGGTTTGCTCAATTCCTGCAATAGTTTCCTACAGGCAGGCAGGTTACTGATTTGATTGCCTTTCATTGCATCTACTTCCTTTTCTCCTGCCTTCGCTTCAATCTAAACAACAGCACCCATAACTTGTAGGAAAAAATAAGGCATGTCCATTCTGGCTACAGCAGAGAGAGTATATTGCCCTCCATTGGAAAAGAAGTGAAAAAATACTGAAGTGCACTGCTCAAAAAGTCAGGTGTTTTTAAGCCAGTGTGGGTGAGGAAGAAGTTTTCCTCTACCTTCGTAGGTTCTTTTGGCTGGTCTAATAATTAAATCAACACCAGGAAGATTTTCAAGGACAAATAAGCTAATTTAATACATATGCATGAGAACCCCATATACATGAGAGACTGAGAAATCTCACACACATGAGAGGTTCAAAGACAGAAGGGGAAATGAAGTGTATATGACATTGTTAACTAAGGATGAGGTAAGCTGCTTTGGGGCTTCAGAGGGAAGGAAGGTCACTGCAGAATGATAAGAAGAGCAGATGTTCAGTAATTAGTAGTTTGCCCTGCTATATAGATAGGTTAAAAAGTTATATCTGGTGATAACACTTATTATAGGCAAGGCCCCTGATTTAAATTCTTTAAGGGAGAGGTCAAACTTTCTCCTGAGCTTGCAGGATCTTGATTGTCTTTAGCTCAAAATAATTCACATGCCAAAGTGCACGTTTTGGGGAGGCCCGTTCTAAACCCCTGCACCAGAAAACCACACAGCTCTGTTTTTTTTGTTTTTTTTTTTTGGAAAAATTCTCATTTAGTTGCATTGTTTCTGATATATCATAAATGCTCATCTTGTTTTCTTCACTGTGTGAGGTGACTAATGTGGGACAGTTTTATAGTTTTAAGTGGAACACTTGGTACCTTTACCTGAGAAAATGTTAAGGTAGATGGCATTTAATTTTCTATTCCATAAATCTATAAAAATAAGTAGTGATATGTAATACAATTATAGAGAATTACAGAATTCTAACAAAATGTATTATTTACCTGACTTAGAATGGTAATAAAACAATAGATGACATTTCTGGTTCTAAGTATGTGATATTGTACTAAGCTGTTTATATATATATATATATTATCTTATTAAATTCTTCAATCAACACTATTATGTAAGTTTGGTTATTGTCAATATTTTACAAGAAAAAGACCTAAAGAATTTTAACTATTTCCCCAAGATCTCGTAGTTAGTACGTGGTGGAACTGGTCTGGTCTTTTTGAAGTCTATCCATCATTTGATGGTAACATGTTTCCTGATAGTTGCAAAAGTAAAATAATATTAGAATCAAAGACTGTGTACCTAGAAAGTTGTCCAGATATTTGTAATACTTAAAAATTAGTGTGGGATAACTTGGGAGGAGGTGAGTTGATATTAAGCAGAAGTATAAAAATGGTTTAAGATCATGTTCTTAGGAAGCATTCCTGAAAAGCTCTGCACCAGGCAGGATGATGTAAGTGAGTATGTTTCCTCCCTGATTCTCCTCTGTGGTAATCTTCCACTTGGGGAGAGAGACACTTAATGATGAACAGACTGCTATGCTGTTAGTGCTTTGATCCTGTGGAAGACAATGTGGCTCGGCATTGACTAAGTGACATCCTTGGACACAGAGTAAACTGAGACAAGCACTTCTAATATCTTCCTTCAGCAGGAAGGCCTCCATCTTTTACTCTATTGAGACAAAGTGACCTAAATCAACCCGGGCAGGTCAGGTTTCTTGGGTGTCTCTTTAATTAATTAAATTATTTATCTGCACCCTATGTGTACCAGCATCTACTGCCCTTACTTTTCTTTCAAGGCACATGGGCTGAACAATTCAGTTTAGCCAAATTAACAAGACTGAGAGTTATACACATGTGAGAGTGAATCCTGATTCGACCCCTTAATAGTTGTATGGTAGTGAACAAATTTTTCTAATTTCTTTGAGTCATCAGCTAGTAATGACTAGTTGGCTGTGGTGACCAAGGAGCAGGAAATCAGGGCCCGCAGGCAGCACCCAGCAGAGCCTGCTTGCCCATCCCCATGGTGTGGAGCAGACAGGCCCCACAGAGAGCAGAGAAACACGTGGAGTGGCCCAACCCATCGGTGCACATCCCCTGAGGGCTCCTGAACTGGAGATGGTACATGTCGGGCTGAGGGACTTTCCCATCTGTCCTCTCCACACCCCCCCCCCCCTCGCCCCACCATTTCCATGCATGAGTTTCTTGCATGGAGCCTCTAGTGTGTCTTATAAGTTGCCTGGCAAATAGATGGTACTCAATAAATACTATTCATTATCCCCTTCCCATACCCTGCTCCATATCATTATTGCTGTAGATTATTTTGTCTTGTCAGGAAAATTTGTCAAAGACTTGGAAATGGGGAAAAATTATTACTGGGTACCCTTTTAGTTGAGTACTGGTCATTGTGCAGTGCAATTGAACTGCTCATGGAAATGTTTTGCATCTTCCTGTCCCATATGGTAGCCACATGTGGCTAGTGCTATGTATTAAACATATAGGTCTAGCCAACTCCCTGGGAGCATATTTTATAGGCACTTGAATCCTTTAAAATAATTATTTAGGGGAGAGAATAAAATTATAGAAAACTGATATTAGCCAAATTATTCTTGTCCATAGAAAAGCAAATAAATTTTGTCCAATACATATAATTGACTCCTGCCTTACATTAAGATAAACCAAAACATTGCATTTTATTTCCCTACTAGAGGCCTGATGCATGAAATTTGTGCAAGTGGCTCAGCCCTTGCAGACTAGTGTAGTCTTGGCTGGCACTCACAGCCCCGGATTTGATTGGAAGGTCATCCGGATGGTTGTTTTGCTATTAGGTCTAATTAGCATATTAGCTCTTCATTATATAGAATTGAATATTAATCACTTTGGCATCAATTTGTATACTCATTTTAGAATTGCCTATTATTTTTTTAACTTATTGTAACAGCTTACTGGTTCCCTTTTTTATTAATGAGTTAAATAAAATCTTTATATAAGTTCATTTTTACATGAAAGAGATGACTTTACCTTGAAAAATCAAGTATCCTCACCCATTTATTTTGCAATAATGCTTATATTGCAGAGCAGTTAAATGGAAATATGGGATTTTTTTTCAGTGTAACCTGTATTTGTGGTTGCTTATATTACTATATTTTTTACTTGAGGGGAGGAGTTGTAGGAAATTACTTAATGTGAATAATGCAAGGTTGAGAGATAATATTGGGGGGGGAATAATAAATTCTGAGCTTGGTGTATGATTTAGCGATTTCTCCTCCTTCTAGAAACCTGCTTTCATGGCTTAGCGTTTGTGGGGCTATAGCTACAATGTCACTGCTCATTTTGTTGGTTTATATTTCATTGCCATAAGAAAGGAACAACTTGTGTCTTTAGTTTGCTCATATCAGCAGAAACGTGAGAGCATTATTAGATAGCAAGGCATGGCACCTGGAAGCACAGGAAATATCGGCCCATGATGAGAGGAGGAGATAAAATGCTTATCACAAGGCTCAGTTTATTCTTCTTCGGCCTTCTGTTTCTAGGCCATTTGTACAAATAAATATAAGTGCAGTTGCACTTAACTAAAAAAAATTGGAAACATTTCTGCAGATCAAGAGAAAACAGGGGCTGAATTATGCCAGGAGAGTTCTGAAAGCAAAGAGAAAGTTTGAGGAGTGCTAAGGGCTTTTTAAAAAAATGACATGGCACTTACACTACCTGAGTTTTATGTATCAGGCAAGGCATGAGGAACTATAAGCCTTATCACCCTCCACCTGGAAAAATTTTGTGAATGGAAAGTAGTAATCCCTAGGCATTCAAATAGTGATTAAAGTGGAGAAAGTACTGGCTTTATGTTTATCGCAAAAGACTGATACTCCTTAAATTGTCACAAAAAAGCTTGTGAATAGAAATAGGTGAATTCCATTCACAGTTAGTTAAAATCTGCTGTAACACGCAAGTCCATGAAAGTTACTCTAGAATTTTCTACCACCTGTTACTATGACCAATGTGATGCTCCTGCATAGCAGAGCTAATTAAAACAGATTCTTGAGTATACAAAAAAACAAAGGAGGCAAAAAAAAAAAAAAAAAGAGGCATAAGAACATAACAGAACGTCACCTAATTATTAAAGAAATCACTATAATAAAATGATGGGAAAGGGGAAAGATTTCACAAAAGAATGTTGAATGAAAAGTAGGCTACGGTTTCATTGCTATTTTACAGATATCAGGGCAACTAAAGATGTCAAACTGATATATTTCTATGGATTAAAAATCAGAAGGAAACCTAAAAAGTGTTATTTCTTTCAACTTCCATTTTTCCTTTGATTATCCATGAAACT
This sequence comes from Murina feae, assembly GCA_004026665.1. Taxonomy (NCBI): domain Eukaryota; kingdom Metazoa; phylum Chordata; class Mammalia; order Chiroptera; family Vespertilionidae; genus Murina; species Murina feae. The sequence goes on along the minus strand of PVJC01000894.1, from coordinate 83,541 downwards.
TAATTGAAAAAAATGCATTATTTACATTTGCAAACAAAGTGAAAAATGTGAAAACCGGGAGGGGAGGAAAGATAAAAAGAAGACACTAGAAGAATGAGGGAGACAAAGTGAAAAGATGAAAGCTTAAATTGGAGACCAAAGTCAGAGGATGAGCAGAAAGGAGCCCCCAGACTGGAGGAGCTGCCTCCCTTTGAAGGCCGAAGCACTCCAGGCTTCTGTGTGACCAGGGCGCGTCCCTCCTATTTCCCTTCACCGCGCACTCTAACCGCCTGCTTGACTGACCAGGATGCCATGTCTGTCCCTTAGACTTTCTGTGTTTTTGTCTTCTCCCTCCCAGCCGCAGTGGTGACACGAAATCCATTTGCTTCTTGCAGGGAAAGGGAGTTAGCGTTCCTTAGGCAACCTTTGTCTTAGCAAATTAAATTGTCTAAGCAGACACACGGAGCAGCGGGCCCTGCTGGAGCGCTGTGGAGAGGCCCAGGCATCAAGGCACTGGAGCAAGGGGAGGAGCTGCCAGCGCCAGGGCTTTCATGCTTTTACGGTGAAGAAGTTTCAGGAAAACGGCTGCACTCCCTGGGCGGTTGGACAGCAAAGATCTCCCTTATGACGTTTTCAAACACAATCAGAAAAAAAGTGTTAGACAAAGTTAAGTCAAAAGGGAGGCGTTGGTTGCATTTTTACTTTAGGAGAAGAAGCCAGAGATAAACACACCCTGAAGATTTCAGATGATGGTAGAATGTGAGTGATCTACTCCAAGCAGACAGGTGCATATTTATGTGGGGGCAACAGATTTTAGCTCCTTCCAGAACGCTTGGAAAGAATGACAGATTACTTATGCAATAGTTAATAATGCAGTATTTACATTTCTTCAACACAACTCTCGTTTTACAGATTCAGATTCGTCTTAGCAGAGCTAATTCTTAACTGTTTTATGCTTCTTTAGTCAAAACTCTAATCTCCCTAACCCTTGCAGTTTGCATGAAAGTGTTTTGCAAGTTGTAGATGCTTGATTGGGAAACCATGTAATGCAAAGATGTCTTTGAAGTCAGAAAAAGCTCAGCTCCAAGCTCTCACCAGTTTATGACCTTGAGTGAGTCACCCCCTCTAACCCTCAATATCTTCACCTGTAAACAGGACATTTACTAGGATTCAGCAAGATGATGCACAGAGTGGGATGTACAACTCATAGCAGGCGTGTCATAGTTGGGCGTTATCCTGTGCAGGCATTTTAACAGTGTTGTGTTCAAAGTGAAACTCTTCCATGATATTTTGTAGACCAGATTTTAATGATCATGTATCAAATACATGTATCTATAATCTGGTATCAATCAATAGAATATGATTAGACTCTATTAGTAGAAATATATAGTATTGAACCTACATAGAAAAAAAAGTATTTGACAAAGATATTGAGAGCCCAAACTTAAAGAAGTTGGGGCTAAGTAATTAACATACGTTATGTCATTTAATCCTCAAATTAATTTCAGGAGAAAAAGTGCTACTACTTTCTCAGTTTGTCAACACAAAACTAAGTTAATGAGATAAATTGCCCAAAGTGACACACCACTGAGAAAGTGGAGAGATTCTGGAATTAGAACTTCAACTGTCTGAGTGTAGATTCCAAGATTTCATAAGTAACAGACTTTCTGGAATTGTGCATGAAAGAGAGATCACATAGGTACATAAATCATGCACAGCTCAAAGCTTACTAGTAGTAATGGAGAAATAATGTTCTATGAGTTTTCATTCATGTAGTCCTCTGAATTAGTGGATTACAGCATGTAAGCATGGCACACTCCAATATGAAGAAAAGGGGTTGGGAAGGAGTGGGAAAGATTAGTCAACATTTAAAGTAGAAAGGGGAGTGACCAGGAGGCCAACTTTGGCAGTGAGTCTAGCCATACCAGGATAGCAGGTGAGGCAGTATAATAAAGGGGCTCTGTGCCAAGTTATAGGAAAAGTACAGGAAAACCACCGTGTTAATATAGACCCTTAAGATATAGAGAAGTGGAGCCCTAGCTGGTTTGGCTTAATGGATAGCGAGTCAGCCTGCAGACAGAAGGGTCCCTTGCTTGATTCCTGGTCAGCGACATGCCCAGGTTGTGGGCTCAATTCCCAGTAGGGGGCACGCAGAAGGCAGCCAATGAATGATTCTCTCTCATCATTAATGTTTCTATCTCTCCCTCTCTCCTCCTCTCTGAAATCAATTATGTATATACTAGTGGCCCATTGCAATAGGTCTTCCTTCCCCTGGCTGCTGGTACTGGTTTTCCTCCAGCATCTGGAACCCAGGCCTTTGGTCTGGCTGCAGCAGTGAGGCTTGGCTTCTTTGCTCTGGCTGCTCCCAGCCCCTCCTTTTTTCCCCCAGCTCCTCAAGCAGAGGCCAAGGCTGGCTGGAAGCCTGGGTTGCCCCTGGCGACCCAGGCCCCCAGCCCCTCTTTGAGTGGAGTCCAGGGCCAGCGGGAAGCTTGGCTTCCTCTGTGGCCGAGAGCAACCCAAGCCTCCTGCTTGCTCCAGCTCCGTGGCCGCCACCATCTTCAGTCATCTTCAGTCTTCGTTCTGTGCCTGCATATGCAAATTAACCACCATCTTTGTCAGGTTAATTTGCATAGTTGCTCTAATTGGCTGGTAGGTGTAGCGGAGTGGTGGAGTGACAGAGTGATGGTTAATTTGCATGTTTCTCTTTTATTAATGTAGATAAAGAAATAGAGAAGTGGAAACAGTGCTCTGTAGAGAGGGCACCCTGATAGGAGCAGGGGCCATCATTGAGGAAGGTGAGATGAGAATGCAGGGAGGAGGTGGGCAGGAGATGCTCTGGCATCACTCTCTTCACTCCCTTTAATCTGCATGTACTCCATATAGGCAGAACCCCGCTAGAAACAAGGAGTCCACTGAGATAATGCACACAGATCAGCCTCCAGATGGAACAAAGCGAAGATACCCAGGCACAGGTCATGGAAGGTTTCATACAGGTTGTCAAGGAGTTGGGAACCTTATTCTATAGGTGATTGGCTCATCACCACTGTACCCTTATGGCAAATCTAGCCAAGATCCTCTGTGATCACACAACTTGCTTCCCTAGCTCTGAATCAGTGGACTGTGATTTTGAAGGAGATGAAATTAAGGAGGGCCAAGCTGGATGTGGAGGGGTAATGAGGATGTTAATGCAATGTTAATAGGCTGAGAGCCTGAACTAGAGAAGTGTTGATGGGGATATAGAGGATGACTTTGACAAATATTTGGTGGTGAGATACAGAGATTGAAGGAGAGAAGTCAAGTATGAGTCTACATTTATTTCTTCAGAGTATAAGTAGTTGTATCACAAAATGAGATAAAGATTACAGGCTTACAAGGAAATTAAGTGATGAATATAATCAATTTACTAAATTTAAGTTTGTTAAATATGATTATAAGAGTCTTATACCAATTTAAAGTCATTTTGATTTTAATTAACATCAAGACTCATAATTGTTCATTTCCACTTCAAGATTATTCATGATCTGGTTTTTTTTCTTTCTCACTAGTATGGCATCTAAAATATAGACTTTGAAGCATATTGAAAGTATCATAAATATTTCCATCTCATGCTTTTTGTCTTTCCCCCCTAACAACCCATATTCCATTTTATTAATAGTTGGAGAATAGCTCAAATTTAATTACAAATGTTTGGCTGTAGGTAATCTTAATTAAGTCACAAAATTATATATATTTGAATTTATTATAAATATTATCCAAATAATTTTTAAAGATTAATAGTATAGTACTCCTGGATTTTTCTTCTTTCTAGAACTGTTATTATGAGTGGCCTTAGGCAAGCTACTCCTTACACAGTTTCAATAATACATAACCCCTTGCAGTGTTAGAAATGAGTTTTCACAAAGCACTCCCTTCCTATAGGCAAAATAGAAATAATAATACTTTGCAAAACTGAGGTCACAGGTATTAATTATTTTATGTTCTGAGCAGGGATGCAGCAGACATTTGTTTCTGGACAGGATGTTAGCTTGTTGCAATGCTTTGTTCTCCTGTGTAATTATAGATCACTTAAAAAGCATATTTAAAATGTGACTTTATGTTTAAATCTTCCAAATAACATGTTCAAAGGATAACAATTTAATTATGGAAACATGATTTCCTTTATTATATTCTCTCATATAAATAGTGGATTCTAAGTACCTTAAATTCATGTATGAATGTAACTACGCGAATTATTCCTGCTTCGTTCTACTTATCACTTGTGACTTTGTCAGTTAATGTAATAAAATTCTATTTGAAAGACATAGAAAGTCTTTCTTCTTCTTTTTTTTGGAGGGTAGGGGGGAACTAAGTTGTTCATTTCAGTGCCAAAATTAAGGGGCCAGCAAGTTAGCTTAACTGAAAGTACTGGGTTACCTTATTTTAATAGATACAAATAATCCAGTACTTTTACTTAACCTAACTTGCTGGTTACAAACAGTTTAGAATATTTATTAGCTGATTCATTTAATGTTACTTTAAAAAGTAATTAAAATCTTTGCTAATTAGTACCATTTGTGCACAATCAGTTTCTTAACAGAGCAATGCTTTACTACGGAAAGGGAGATGCTTAAACTAAAAAAAAAAAAAAAAAATACCTCGATAGTTGCAAGGAGGAGCTCGATCTAAACTCATCCATAATTGTCAGAGTTTGGGACCTTATGGTGGTTTAGCCTTCGGCGTGGCACTGTCCACCTTCTCCTGGGGCTGCCTTCTTGACACATATATTGCTCTGGGATTTAGAAAAATGTTGTGAAATGTGTTGACTCCCTCACTTCGGACAAGAAATCCTTTAATTGGCTGTTTACTTCAATTACCCCAAATAGAACTTAACATATTCTTGCTAGTTTTAGGGGCCGTAAGCCCTTCTTAGGGCCTGGCAAAATCCTTCTAAAAGCTCTTACTTCCTGTCCTGTCTTATCTTGTCACTCAGTCACACAGTGGGGGGAGACAACATGGAGTCACAGCATCCCATGGACTTGCAAAACAGAAGTTTCCCCTAACCAGCAAAATTTTACTTAGTTACTCCGTTACTATCCCGTCCTTTAATTTTGCTGCAGGTAGCTGAGCCGTAAGTACTTTTACCCAATGGCTTCTGAGTACAGCCATCAGAAGGGAAAGGCTATCACATCTTGAATGGTTAACATATGATCCAGATATTTTTCTGGCAAACAGTGTTGTACATAAGAAAATCAAGAAGATAATAATTTCCTTATCGCCGTGATTCAGAGAGTGCAGCTTAGATATGGGAGGCATATTCCTGGCCAGTGGATTTGCTTCACAGTTTATAGCTATTTCCTCTGGCGAGGCTACAGTGTGTGATTACAAATGAGGTGGAACATAAGGAGTTCTAAGCTCTAGACAATTCTATCTCTTGTGTGGGGGAGTGATCTACAAAGATACAATTAAAATTACTTTTAAAGAACTCTATGAAGGGAACACACACACACACACACACACACACACACACACACACCAAAAAAAGATTGAAAGTGCCACAAGCTTTAAACACATTGTTGAGAGGGTTTAGCAGGAAACAGAGTTGGGAGGTTCATTTACTAAAATAGCCCTCCTGCAATCTTGCCTTCATGGAAATGAATCGGCTTACCCGTGATTTTTACTAATAGCTAATTCAAAAGGGATTTCAGTAAACTGATTATGATTTCTGTTATGAACTGTATGTTTGTGTCCCCCCAAAATTCATATGCTGAGGCCCTATCTCCAAATGTGATGGTATTTATAGGTAAGAGCTTTGGGAAGTAATAGGGTTTCAATGAGGTCATGAGGATGGAGCTTTCATGATGGGATTAGTACTCTTATAAGAGGAGGAGAGACATCAGAGAATGCTGTTGCTCTCCTTCTCCCTTTCTCCCTTCTCCCTCTACCATAGGAGCACTCTGCCAATTAGGAGGAGCATCCTTACCAAGAACCAAATTTGCTGGCACCTTAATCTTGGACTTCCCGGCCTCCAGAACTGTGAGAAATAATTGTTGTCTATATCACCTGGTCTCTCACTTGTTACAGCATTCTGAGCTGACTTAAGAAATCCCAAATTCCACAGTTATTAAGCTAGATCTGATGAATGAAGTTGAGGTCAGACCTACCCTACATATCCTTCTGCTGTGATATAGTTTATTTAAGCATCAAGCAACGACATTAGCTGAAAGTCAAGTATCCCTCCTTCTATAAGTTAAGACAATTTGAGCATCAACAGGGACATATTACTATGGGAGTTCGGCTGATTGCTTTGGCCATGACTTCATCATCATTTGGGTTTGAAGGAAGTGAAAAAGTAGAGAGAAGGTGAAGTTTGATATGCATAGCTAGCTTCTTAATTACTCAAGTCAATTGAGTTTTGCAGGAATGTGCTGTATATCCTTGCATTTTGATTTTATTGTGAAGTAATTAAGAAGGAAAGGAAAGATCTAAAGCAGCAAGGAGAAGAGGGCTATGAATTAGGGAACCGTGATGAGCCAACCAGACACAACAGTAGACTCTCTGTGTCCAAAGAAAGAAACCCTAACTGGAATCCTTTCCTTCCCCAGCCATCAAACCGGCAGTCAGGGAGAGACAGAGCTAATTGGCTGAACTTTCCACATCCACTCCGGCACTCGCCTCTACCTCTGGGCTCCCTCCCTGCACGCCCCCCCCCCTCTCCGCTCCAAATAAGAATAAGCCAGTGTGAAGTCCTTCCATTCAAGAGTTGACAAAATTCCTTATCAAAGCTTGGTCTACCCCCCCCCCCGCCACCCCCTCCTTTAAAGCACTGAAATACTAAGCCTGATTTTGCTGGTGACTCCCTCGAAAGGACCAGAGAACTGTGGACAAACATTCTGGACTTGGAAAAGCAGTGCTGAGCCCGGTTTATGGGATTCTTGGAACCAAGCAGTAACTCTTGGTGGAGGAATGGGGTGAGGAAGGATGCACTTGGCTCTGTTTCCAGGATCATCTCTTTACTGTCTTTAAAAGCCAATTGAAAACAACCAGAGGAGGCTTCCAATCACGCTGCTTTAATTCCAGGCTGCTTTTAATTTTAGGAGAATGAAAATTCTTTATTTGGTCATTTCCTTTCTTGCTCAAGGTTTGTGCTTTTACAAGGTTTTCCTTCTTATCAGCTTGGCCACCGCTGCAGCTATTGTAACTCAAATGTTGACAAAAGTTAAAAAAAATTTTAAAAATCCCTGAACCTCTCCAAAACAAAACCAGAAAAACAAATGTAAAAAAAAAATTTTTTTTGGCATGATGCCTGTGAAAGGGTGCAGACTGGTAACAAAGATGCAAGAAGTCTCAGGAGACTGAGATGGAAAGAGCCCACTTTAATCTTTTTGGAAAATAAATAATTTGAAGATAACCCAACATGTTTTCAAAGGAACGACAAAACCTGAGGTCCTGGAGTTATTTCCTCACAACTCTTGAAACCTTCTGCTTCAAATATTTTAAAATGCATTTCTTAGCCATCTACCAACATGTCACACAGTGACATTGGCAAGTGTGGACGTGGACTTACATTGCAGCATATATATAATATCTATGGCCATATCTTACAGTCCCCGTTATAGCTCAGGGTGTAACACAAGAACTGAAACAAGTTCAAGAAAAATCTTGGTTGATATCCAGGTTGCCTTTTCTAGGAAACAGTTTATTGGGGAGACTCATTACCTTTGGCTAATGTTAATTTTTTAGCATCTGCCTTTAGAGTCTGTAGAGGAGAGACCGGTAAACAGGACGACCAGGAATGCGTAAGCTGGAAGATAGGGACCACAAGGTGACCACTGTATCTGTACATGGAGAAATCATTTATTCAGCTGACACATGGAGTAGTAGGGTTGGTCTTGTCTGTTGAGTTACTCAAAGAAAAGGATATAAAACATATGGAGAGACCTGGCTGGTGTGGCTCAGTGGTTGAGCATCAACCTATGAACCAAGTGATTATGGTTCAACTCCTCGTCAGGGTACATGCCAGGTTTGTGGGCTCCACCCCAAGTGGGGGGTGTGCAGGAAGCACAGGACTAGAGGCCCTGTGCACAAAATTTGTGCACTCGGGGCAGGGGTGGAGGAAGCCGTTGGGCAATGTCTGATTGATAGCTGTCAGTCAGACATTCTTAGCGCTGCTGCAGAGGCAAGAGCACACTGACCACCAGGGGGCAGCTACTGTGTTGAGCATCTGTGATTTGGTGGTCAGTGCACATCATAGCAACCAGCTGTTCCACTGTTTGGCCAATTTGCATATTAGCCTTTTATTATATAGGTTGGAGGGAATGTGTTTTCCCCTGAAATAATCTTAATGGCGGTGAAGAGCAAATGCAAAATCCCAATGCTTTTCAGTCACTACCCACAACAACCCTTTGCAAGCTGGAAAGAATATGCAAGTTCTCATAATTCAACTTTCAAATTAATGGAAATTTTGTTTTGTAGTCTCTTCCATAATATTAGAGTGGGCCCTACAAAGTTGCTAGTTTTGTAGGTCAAAGGCATTTAGATAATGGTAACTTCAAAGTGTGTGGACATCTGAAAAGAACACTCTGAATGATTTGCCCTTTGTGTCTTGTCCTGGTGTATCACACACCTGTGGCACTTCTGTCCTGGGAAACGGGCATGTGCAACAGCACCAAAGGGTCCACTAGGTAGTTGGGAGGAGGAATTGTTTGGAATGGCTGAAGTGAGTTTCCGTGGCAGGAACTAGACCATGTGGACAGGTAAGCAGGGGTAGAGCATCAGCTGTAGATTTCTCTTGAGTTGTTATTCTAACAGTGTGAGCAAGAGGAAACACTGGAGGACTGGGAGCAGAGATATGACCCAACTATGCCCTAGAAACTCATTCTAGTGGACAGCTGAAGAGCACTGAGAAATGAAACACAGTAAAAGGCAAGAGACATGCAGTATAAGGAAGATAAGAGATATTTGAGTTCTTTTAAAACAGGTTAAAACAGCAAAACTTGGTACACAATTAGTAATGGGAACAAAGGAGGAGGAAAAGTCAGACATTATTAGTCATTGCTTATCTTTACTTAACCCTGACCTATGCATTCCACTTCGGTTGTTTCACTAAATGCATATTGGAAATAACTTGTAATGCTCATTTTCCAAATGAGGAAATTGAGGCTCTCAAGGAGGTGATATTACTTGTCCAAGGTCACTGAAATTATAAAAGATTTGTCCAAGAGTAAGATCCAGGTTTGTGCTTAAATCACTGGGCAAATCCTGGTGCCATGGATTGATACAGAGGAGAATAATAATCACAAGAGAATATGACATTTATTGAGAGCTTCTTATGTGTCAGGCAGTACTCTAGGCCCTTTTCAAAAATTAACTGGCTTCATCCACAGATAACTCTCGGACAGTGCTATTATTTCTCCCATTTTAAAGATGAAAAAAAAAAACAACAAACAAACACTAAGGCCAGAAGAGGCTAGGTAATTTGACCAAGGTCACACAGCTTGCAAAGTAGAAGAGTCAGGATTTGAAACCAGGCAATCTGGCTCTACAGCCCATACTTTTAAAAATTCCATTATGTTAGAAGTTTGCAAATGTGGCCAAGGCAACTGCCCATATCCAAAGAAAAATGTCCTCGGAGACTTAGATTTATTGGTTGAAACTCAGAATAGCGATCAAGCCTAGGGATGTAGATTTGGAAGTCAATGCCTTATAGCTGAAATTTAACATCTTGGAAGAATATGGGATCACCTACAGACCACCATAAGCTGCACATATTATAGTGATGGAATGATCATATCCCTGATTACTGAGATCCTTAATCTCCCCACAGCTGGCAGAGCACCATTTAAATACATGCTCCGGCATGAGGCACTGTCCACCACTCTTTTCTCCCAGAGTTGTCACTGTCACCACTGATATATTAATCTCATATACATGAGCATTTTTTTACATGTAAAGATGTGTTATAATTGAGGACCTTGTCGATGCATTTATTTTGTCACAGCTTTTCTATTTTGTCTACCTCTCAGTTTTTCTGTGGATGAAACAGTCATAGTATTTAACTCTCTCTGAGGCTGTGCTATTTCTCAGTGTTTCAATCAAAGTGAAATGAAGATCTACAGGCAATTACTTACATAATTAAGAGAAAAATATCATTTGATATAGAGCAATAGTGGAGGGAAGAGTAATTATTTTTAATGCTGAATTATTTCCCAAGTTGTCTCAATTCTCCAGTCTGTGTGACTGTGCCTATAGAAGCAATATAATTAATGTGAACAAAATTTAACTGCTTGCTGGCATCCTACAGTGGAAATGGAAGCCATGTAAATTCTTCACCAAAGTCCATTTCTTTTCAGAAGGGGGGAATTCAAGAATATGTTGAAAATAACAAAAATACTATCAGAGGATGTTTCTGAAAGTTAAAGGTAAACATTTGCTAGTCTTTGGGTTCTCCATGAGTGTGTCTAAACAATGTCAAGGTAATTAGTTAGGAAGGTATGCATCCAGTAAAGTAGTTATTTAGTTTGTGGGACATTACATCTGGTAAATCAACTGAATCCCATTCTGTTTTCTTTCTTTTGTGAAAGAATTTACATTGTTTTTAATGTGCAGAAACATTCTAAATAAAAGTGAGAATCTCAAAATTTGATGTAGGTTCCCATGATATGCTGAAATGGCCCCCACAAGCCCTTATGTTACTTGGTTTGCCTCATGCAATGTTTCTAGCCACTGGTCAGGATAGATATTATTCTCATTACGAAGGAGACACCAGGTTTCTGAATGGTGAGATGACTTTCTCAAGGCCATGCCTCCTTCAGAGGCACAGACAATATTTTAAGCAAAGTTTTCCACGAGAAAGTCAACTTTCTTACTATATCCGATACTTCTAATTTCTGGGTTGTTATTTACAAGTTTGATTATATCTTTGTGACCAGAAATATGCCAAACTTAACTCTTGTTTATGTCAGTTATCCTATGATAAAATTGGTTTCCATATGCATTGTTTTGCTTAATATTGCAGTTTCCAAGAACCTACTGACAAAATTAAGTGAGGATGTACTGTACTCAGGTCATGGTGAGATTCTATAATAGAATAGGAAAGATCATTTTTTGGGGGGGGGGGATCTGTCATTTAATCAGAAAATTCAGCTACCCTCTTCTGAAGCAGGCTACTGCTACTTAAAGAGAAATAGATTTCTAGCACACATCAAGTGACACGCCACATCTGTGACAGAGGGAGAACCAACCTACAGGATTTCTGAGGTCATTGGTCACCCTGTATTCAGATGACCTATTTCTTTTAAGTTTGTTTAACTATCACCTGCAACAGGTGTCCATAGGTTTAAACCTATGGTGGTACTTCTTGATTTTTTTCTTTCTGCCTTTGAAAAGACATTGAACTTGTGTTGAATTCAGCTGCTTTGATTCAGTAAGCCATAACAGTTAAAAATAAAGATGTCGGAAGGTTTCTGGATGGTATCTATGTTTCTGACAAAAGCAACAGTCAGTAGAGATTGAGGAATAAGATCTAAGTTGTCCAGCTACAGAAACAGCAAGGTGCTGGATGATTCTCAGACATATTTGTGATATTTAAAAAATTCAATAAAAACTGTGTATTGAAAAATAAAAAAAAAGACTCTTAAAGAAACAAAAAAGATGTATCTCAACTAAGCAAACTCAGCCTTAAACCAAGCTCAGTTTAAGTCTAGAATCGGTATCATGAAATGACACCAATGAGACTAGCGTGATTGATAATATACACAGAAACCTTTCAATCAATGTATTCATGGTTCAGTATGTAGAAATCAAAGTATGGCATATTATGATGATTACTGTTTACCATTTCCTCCACACTCTGCCATGTGTGAAAAAATCACGGAAGGAAAAATATAAACATGTCTGGCAATAATATCCATGTTATTGTTGAAGACTTTGTTCTGATTGAGAAAAACAAATTGTCTTCCAAATGCAATTACCTATTTAAAAGTTGTTTTATTTTATGCTTAACAGAGTCCTCAGTGCCTGAACAGTGGTCCCTTTTGATTCTTACTTTTGAGTTCTTTTCATCATGAATTCTTGTCTCTAGGATAGCTTAGTCAGCTATTCTCTCACAGATTTTTGCATATACAGTCACAATTGTACAGGAGCAGACATTTGTTCATGTCTATTTCTTGATAGGGAAATGTGTAATAAATCAACAGTCAGGAAAAAAATTTTAAAGCCTGATTTTCCTGATTTTGGATAATGACTTTTATGAATAGCATATTTGAAATAGACAATGCTGATTTTAGTGCAGACTGGGTCAGGAAAATGAAGACAAACAGAAGCCAGGTCTCCTCCAAGACTCTGGAAACCAAAATTAATTTTAGACTGTGATAAAGAATAAGAAAACATTTAGGAGTTGCAGCCCAGGAGACAGAGATTCAGGTAACAACCTAACTTGTGTTTCACTGAGACAAAGGGACAGGTTCTTTTTATAGTGAAAGTGTCCAGTGTTATGCAGATGAGGTTTCCAAGTCGTGCCATTCTGATTGGTCGGTACAGATTCAAGAGAGGATACAATTCGTGTAGCTCTGATTGAACCCGGCAGGTCGCAGCCTTGGTAGAAAAATAAAACCAGGGTTTTCCTGCAGTGGTTGACTCAGATAATGTAGGACAAACAAGTAGGGCACAGTGAGGGAAACTGAGACCTCAGTCTGAGGTTCTTCCTGCTGTTCAGAATACACAAGGAGTCCCTGTCAGCAAATGGCCACGAAACTCATTATCTGTAAAATTTGGATTCTTGGTTAATTACGGGAGTCCATATTAGCAGACAAATTCATTCTCAGTTCATATCAAGCGAATCTTTCTTCTTTGGGTCCATAACTCGAGTGCCCTGACTTGTCTGAAGTGCCAGGAGTTCTAGGTTTTCATAATATAAAATGCAATGTTTGCATTAACTGGTTTGGCTCAGTGGATAGAGCGTTGGCCTGCAGACTTGAAGGGTCCCAGGTTCGATTCCGGTGAAGGGCATGTACCTTGTGGGGGCGGGGTGTGCAGGAGGCAGCTGACCCATGTTTCTCTCTCATCGATGTTCCTAACTCTCTATCCTTCTCCCTTCTTCTCTGTAAAAAATCAATAAAATATATTTTTAAAAAATGCAATGTGGATGGAAATAAAGCCAAAGGTTGAGTCTACCTGGGCCACTGCATCCACATTTGTTTGAATGTGTGCACACAGGTCATTTCATACACCCACCGCTGTTCTTCCTGCTTAAACTGTATTATAAAATATGCCAGAAAAAAATCTCAGTATTGTGTTGGTACTCAAATCAAAACTATTTAGGCTTTGCCATATCTGGAGTCTGATGAGTGTATTTTAAGATCATATAAATAATCCCAAGGTTTCCAAGAATAAGTACTGGAAACTACTCAGCAAACCCAGCTATTTTAATTCTCATCCATCTACACTTTTTCTATTTCTAAAACCATGCTCTCCCCCCGCCCCCGCCATTTATTATTAAAGATGGCATTACTCTTTTGTAGGTTCACATGGATAAAATGCTATGCCTTTTACTTTTAAAAAGTTTATTACTTTGTAAATGAAGAAAATAGCATGATTGCTGCAAGCCCATACTAATTTAGGCTATACTGAAGTTGAAGCTAAAACCTTGGCCCAAATCCTGAAGACCATTAGCAAACACAAACAAGCAGTGGCTTATGTGTATTTGTGTTCAATCCAGTGCTAGTTGTCTGTTTACAAAATATACGTGGTTCCTTAAGACACTTCCTGGGGCCTTTGCATTGGTGTTGGGTTTCTCATACAATGCCCTGGAATTTAAAAAGTCCTGGATTATCCAGTCAGCCAAGCCAGAGGCTAGGAGTGAAAACGAAGGAGAAAGAAAAAGGATCCTTTTCAACCAGGGTCCTTTGGTTGTCTGAGCCCCAAACTTCCCCAAAGGACTGCTAGGTGCATCTCATGATTTGGAGAGGCCAGAGGTCACATTCTCAGTTTTTAAGGCAATACAAATAACAGTTGGTTATTGAAGACATGTTCCTCTGGTTTCAAAACTAACTTCTTTTTTTTTCTCTTTTTCTTTTGGTGTGCAGTAAACTGGGCCGTGCCCACAGGACAGGGCTGGGGTAGGATCTACTTGATGTCTTCAATGGCTTCTCTCAGACTTTTTTCACCAGGTGGAAATCAATTGATAAAGCTGAACTCTTATGGTTCAAGGCAGCAATAGGGTCATATTGTTAATTAGTGACGGGAAGATAATGAGCAGAAAAATTAAGGATGCGAAATGTGTAGCAGTGATTATGTCTGGGAAGCAGGACTGATAGGAGGGTGCAGATAGGAGTAATATATATAAATAAACCTTTAAGTACCTGTTTTTTTGTTTGTTTTTATTATTAAAGACATTATATATGGTGTTTTAGTAAAAAAAAAAACATTTTAAGTTAAACAATTTGGTTTGGTTTCTACAATTTTTTCCATATAACTCATTCCATTTTTAAATGCAATATAATATTTACCCATAACATAAATGTCCAGATCAAAGTATTTTCCCCATTAGTATCTGGACCCCAGAGGGAGAATGAAAAGGTCAAAAGTACTTTGTTATCATTGCAAAATAATAGCTGAATGAAGGAGAAAAGGGAGTCTGTGATAAGAAACAAAGAAAAACACTGAGCTTTTCAAGTTTGATTTTTAAAAATTTTACTACTATAGGAAGAATTCAGAACACAGCTTAATAGAGTTGTTGGTATATGCTTTCTCCCTACTTTATTGTCTCTTTTGAGTATTGTAACATTCTTTGGCTGCACCTATGTCATATTATAAACCTGGTTAAGAGCACACACTGGAAGACAAATGAACCTGGGTTTACCCACTGACTCTTCCCACTCAACTCTGTAAGCTCATTCCCCTACAGCACATCACACAATAGCACCTCTCTGATAGTGCTGTCATAAGAATTAAATCGATGATCTATTTAAAGGGCTTAGCACATAATAAGCATGCAATACACATTTTAATATTGATAAAAGCAAATAATTTAATAATGATGTTTCACAGGCATAGAACAAAGTATAGAAAGCACACGTGGCATTATTATAACGTGAGTCAGGCACATTTTTATACATTGCCCAGTGTCAAGGAGGATAACATTTTATCACTGCTGAATGGACACAGTACTCACAAATTCCATGCCCATATCAATAGTTGAAACCTACTCCGGCAAAATGGTTTAGTGATGGATGTTAGTTTCTCTCCAAGTAACATCATCAAAGAGTTTTCTCCTGCATTCTAGTTTTACAGGGATGATTCTTTTTTCTCACAAAATTGAGCATTCTTGGTCACTGTCCAAATAAGTGCCTAGTAAATCATTTAGAAATTATGTCCCTAAGGACAAGAAATTCCAAAAATTAGCACTCAAGGGAAGATCATTTTCTCTCTGACTTACTTTTTATATTCCAGTTTCAAAGGAAATAGCCCCATGTTCCCTGTGGCCAGGGAGAAAGCAGGGAAGAAAAGCCATTTCTCTTGGATCCTCTGTTTGAACTGGTTCAAGACTTAGCTGTCCTCTTTTCCACCTCAGGCAAAGCAACACGCAATTTCAAATGTGTTCTCTGCAGAGAAGAGGCCAGGACGAGGTAGGTCTGCAGCTACAGTGACTGTCTCCGTAACACACACACACACACACACACACACACACACACACACGCTTATAACTATAATAAAGCACATGCATATTGGCACTCAACTTGGAGATGAGAAGTCTAATTTTGGCATTTTGTGACTTTGCCTTTGCGCTTTTTCATGATACAGATTTTATGTATTTATTTATTAGAAGAAGAAAACAAATAGAAAAATCAGGGGAAAGAACAGTGGGTTATCGCTTGAGGAAATGGAGATCATACACACATTTCTTAGGTTTTCTTTTAAGAACAGAAACATTTATTCCCAATAAGCCTATGGTGAAAACTCAATTGTATCTTTACCTGTTTACTTGTCAATGGTGCTTTAAGAATCTGAATATCAGTAACCCAGGAAATAACTCTCACACCTGCAAACAGAAAATATTACTATTCTCCAAACCTGATTATCTGTCAGGATGTGTTCAAGAGCATTCCTGTAGCACTGGTTCCCTAGGCCCTCTTCCTACTGCATCTCCTGTTTTCACCCTCTGCATGGTTCCCACTCCCTCAGATTGCCAGGCTCTCCTTTAGTTCCCACTACACCAATCCTCACACCTGGATCACTGTTACCATTCATATCCTAGTTGTTGGTTTGTTGTTGTTGTTGTTGTTGTTGTTGTTGTTGTGTGTTTTGGGAGCGTGGGGGCGGGGAGAAGAATAAAGAGTGAACATAATAAGCTTTAATTTCACTCTTAACAGGGGTAGCTACATCATTTGTGGGGATCCAATGTAAAATAAAAATTCAAGTGGGAGTGTTAAGTTTTCCACTGCAAGATTACATCACATCTACGTAGGTACAGTCACATGGTCAGCTATCCCAAGCTCCCTGAGAATATGAGGGGCACCTGCAGTCTGTGTGGGCACATCCCACACCACCTGAGAGCGAGCTCATGCTTCTTTTCCTTTACAAGTGCTTGAGTTGAAAGGCTGAGAGCAGTTATAGTGTCTCCTCGGTGTCCTTACCTTGAAACCAAGACGGTGAGAAGGCATTTGGAGCCCTGGCACAGCCAAGATTTATGTTATCACAAGAATTTATTATGAGTATCCAGACTTAAGGGGGCATAGGTAGAACTGAACTTAGAGGTAAAGAAAAGGATGGGGGGGTGTATGGAGCTAAAGGAGTGAGACTGTGGTGAAATGCTAACCAGGCAGCAGGCATGGTGTTCAATGATGTTGAGAAGGAGGCCAGCAAACTTAGCCATCATGGGCATTTATATGTGATTAGATGCTCCTATCCATAGACCCTCTGCTAGTAGAGGATTATTTCCTTAGAAGAACTGGACTGGATTTCTAAGGGCCCCAGAGAATGCTTAGTACTCCTCAGTTGTCTTTGACCCAACTGCTCTTCTAGGAGTTTCTGCAGTTTCCCTCTGCAATCCTCAACTGCTTCTCCACATTTTTTTTTTTTTTGTAAACCCCTCAGGACAGTTTGTCCCACTTAAGCGTGCAAAGAGTACAGACCCCGTTTTTTTCCTCCAAAGCTAGCACAGGCAATCAGGAGTAATAGATTTAACTGAAAATCTTGAAATAATAGTAGAGGATTAAAACATAAAACAGTTAACTCCTCCTAAGTCCAGTATCACTGTCCTTGAAATATATAGATTATAGGCATGTGCGGGGACTCTTATATATGCCAAATGTTTTCTTAGTCATAGATTACTTATCTATTTCCGAGGACACACTTTTTTCTGAGGTTAGTCCCTTATTTCTAAATCCTTCAATATCCCATTTAACTTTTCAAGTGTTAGCCTTGAAAACTTGAATCACATGGTGCCCTGCTGTGTGAAGATTCCCCTTCAATCCAGGACAGATAAGCTTTGATGACAGTAGGCTTTACTGCAAGAGGGAAGTCATGGACAGAGGCAGGCAGGACGCCTGCCAACTTCTGCAACCAGGGATTTGTAGGAAAAGAAGAATCCGAGAGGAGAATGAAGAGATCAGAACTGTGTCTCAAAGCTTTCCTCTTTCAAAATGTCAGCTCAGAGAGGGACATGGGTTAGCTGGCTAAGAAAGAGCTTACTAGAAAAGGGCCTTCTGCTTCCTTCCTGTTTGGGACTCAGAAATTGTTTGTATATTGTCCTCTTGGCACCAATGTGGAGGGCATCCACATCGAAGTAAACTGATGCTGCAGAAAGAGACTGTATTAATTCCTAGGGCTGCTGTAACAAAGTACCATGAACGCATGCCCTAAAACAATAGACATTTATTGTTTTACGGTTCTGAAGTCAAGAAGTCTGGAATAAGGGTATTTGCAAGACCATGTATTATCTGACACCTGTAGGGGTTCATCTTTCCTTGCCTCTTCTAGATTCTGGTGTTTGCCAGCAATCTTCAACGTTTGTTGGCTTGTAGATATGTCACTCCAATCTCTGCCTTCTTTGTCACTTACCCGTCTCTGTGTCTCCTTTTTTTATGAGAACACTAGTCATATTAATTAAGGATCCATTGTATATGACTTTATTTTAATTGAACTAGTTATAACTTCAACAACCCTGTTTTCAAGTGAGGCCTCATTCTGAAATACTGGGGATTAGGAATTTAACATATTTCTTTTGAAGGGAGCAGTGGGGGCACAATTCAACCCATGACAGAGGTCTTGAAATTGAGATTTGCTATGTGGAGTAAAAAAAACAACAACACAAAAATTCCCTCTTGGGGGACTTGGAAGATAGCTGAAATATTCCAAGGGCCATCTATACTGGGAAATGAGATTGCTCTCCAGCTAAGACTGTGTAAGGACTTCTTGACAAAACATGATTGAAACAAAAAGGCATCCTTGGTGACACCAGTGAGAACCATGGTAAGATTCTGTGACTCAGGGAAGACACAGACTCTGGCAGTGAGGGGGACCAGATACCATGCTAAACCACAGAGGCCTTGAATGCCAGGTGCACATGGACATCACTCTGGAGACCAGAGGAAGCCAATCCCAAGGGCCCTGACTCTCAGTCCTTTGCCAAAAAGTTGTAAATGGTCAACCTTCTCTTTTCTATTTACCCAAATGCTACTAAGAAAACTAAGGGGCTTTGAAGTGTATAAGGGACTGTTTCAATTATTCTTGGCATTGTATTCAAGATTATAGTTTTCCACTGCAAGATTACACCACATAGGTACAGTCATATGGTCAACTATACTAACCTACATGAGAGTGTGAGGGGCACTTGCAGTCTGGGTGGGCACATTCCACACCTCCTGAGGGTGAGCTCATGAGTCTTTTCCTTTACAAGTGCTTGAGTTGAAAGGCTGAGAGCAGTTACAGTGTTTCCTTGGTGTCCCTATCCTGAAACCAAGACTGGTGAGAAGGCATTTGGTGCCCTGGCACAGCCAAGACTGATGTTATCACAAGAATTTATTATGAGTATCCAGACTTAAGGGGGCATAAGTAGAACCGAACTAAGAGGCAAAGAAAAGGATGGGGGGCAGAGAAGAATGATCCGTATGGAGTTGAAGCAGTAAGACGGTGGTGAAATGCTAACCAGGCAGCAGGCATGGTGCTCAATGATGTCGAGAAGGGGGCCAGCAAACTTAGCCTTCATGTGCATTTATATGTGGTTATATGCTCCTATTACATAGACCCTCTGCTTGGGCATGGTTGGTTCCTTAGAAGAAGTGGATTGGACCACACTTCATAATAATACATATTCTGTGAACTGAGAACCAAGAAATTAAAATGTTCCAAGGAAGTTACAATAGAAGAACGAATAACTGCTGTTGGCTATCAGTGGAGAAAATCTAATCCAATAGATTGAATCACAATTCATTAATGTTCTTCAAGTTTGTTATATTCATTTCATTAGAATTATTTTCAAATGCATCGTAAATGGACTGAGACTTACTTATAGGCTGAATTTAAAAGTTTTAAATCTCCCTACATTCTCAGGCATAATCTCAGAAATTTTATCCTGAAAAAAATAATGTAAAAACCTACAAGTGTCTTTAAATTGAGAATTGAAACAGAAAGCGTTTTGTATTCTTAAATATAGCATGTTCTTCCATGTGTACTTCCTGGGTATGGTTCGTCTCTGCACACATTATTATGGAAATACTTCTCTTCCCTCACATCTTATTCTTAGTGATGTTCTTTTTGTTCAAACATTTAAATTTGAGCTAGATTGGGGAAGAAGAGAATTATTGTTTCTGACAAATGTTATCTGGAAAGAATATTTTTTCCCCAAGTGTATGTAGGGAGTAAATTTATTTTTATAAAAGGGACAAAGGTGCTCCTAGGCTTCATGATAAGAACATTTAAATTTTTTTCACATCCATTATAGTTTGTTATTTAAATTTACTTATTCCTCCTAATATCCTAGAGTTATTAGGAGTATTTCTTTGCACAGGAGGAAATATCCACAGATGACTCACATCTGGATTTTAAACTGTTTCCCATAGAGTAATCCTGGGGTCTTTTTGTTACAATATTACCCAGGATGCTTATTAAAAATTCAGATTCCTTGTCTCCTAATGAGAGCTACATATTCAGAACCTCTGGAATAGAACCAGGAAATATGCATTTAAAAAAAAAACAAAATCAAAAACAAAACAAAACAAAAAAACAACCTCCCCTCTCTGTGCTTCCAGCACAAACACATTCTAATGCTGGGCTTGGCAATCATTTTCTGAACAGGACTAGATAGTAATTATTTTAGGCTGTGTGAACCACACTTTCTCTGCTCCAACTACTCAGTTCTATCACTGTAGATGAAAAACAGTTTATAGACACTATATAAATCATTGTGCATGGCTGCATTCCTGTAAAACTTTATTCATGTACATTGAAATTTGAATTCCATCAATATATCACATCACAAATTATTGTTCCTTTTTTGCCTTTAAAAAACAATTTAAAAATATAAAGCCATCCTTAGCTCTGGTAGTGGTCCAGGATTGTTCCCTAAACTGCAATTTGCTGACCCTTAAAGTTTGAAAACATAATAATAGAAAATGATATTATAATGATAGGCATTTATAAATATTTGTACAGAGCACAAGATAGTATGGTTTCCATTACTTCAAAGAAAAAGCACACTGGTTCTTGCTATTTAGTCATGCTACATTTTTATTGAAAGGTTTATCATTTCTACTAATAATCTTTACATGTTCAATTCTTGCAGCTATAATGAACGAATACTAATATTTCCTCAACTTCCTCATCAGGCAGATTAAAATAAATGTCTACATCTCACATCTTAAACCCTTTTTAAGCCAAGAATTAACAGAAAATGATGCACCCTGTGATGATAAAACGATTTCTGGACAGATGATCTGGCTCAATACATCCTCTGGATGGTCAGAGGAACATTAGTGAGGAAGCATTATTCCATACCAGTGGTGTTTTCCCCTTCTTTGCTTTCAATCCTTTCTGCTCCTACAGCTTCAAAAGGATATAGCAAACCATCATTTTCATATGGATTTCTGTGAAACAGGATGGCAATGAAATGTTAATTTGTACTCTTTCCCTGTGTTTTCCCTACCTCCCCTGAACAATTTTTTCTATCTCCCCTTCTCATTTCTATTAGAGACGGAAGTAGAAGTCACCTGTGTGCACGCTAATCCTGGTCTAATACTCTAAAACTCCTATTTTCTGAGAAGAGGATGCTGGTCTGTTCCAGAAGGTAGGAGGAAGGAGAACCTACCATTGCATGCAGAAGACACTAAAGCAAAGGAAGATGAGAGACTTGCAGGACAGGAAGAGTGAGTTTACCTGGACCAGCATCTCTTCTCCCTTGTAAGATGCAGGAAAAGGGGAAGACCTAGAAGAGAATGGACATAGTGGAATCTCAAGAGGATGACTATACTCAATTCTTGACCAAAATCCCAGAACCCAAGGTTGGCTCCAAAACAGTAGCCAAGGAATGCTATTGTGTTGGGCAATAAGCCCATCCTTTGTGACTACATTGGACAGATGACCAGAGGGCCCTCTTAGAAGGTTTGAACTCTACCAGCCCTTGTAACTTCACATGAATCTGGCTGGGAGCAGGGCGGTAATGATAAAGCATCACCACCTTAGTGAATGGCATTAGGAATAGGTTTAATAAGATAGAAATAAAATTGTTTTTTTTTTCTCAACAAGTATTTGTTTACCAATTGAGTACAATTCAGATTTAGATTACCTATTTTCTTTTAACAAACATTTTTACAGAAGTTATATTGATGTCATTAATTTCACATCAGCAATAACATAAATTTAGCAATTAATATTCAATTGCAATTAGAGTGAATTACTTTAATTATTGAAGAAAAATAGTGTGTAGGCAGCAGGGCTTAGTAATATGAAAAACTCAGAATAAGAAGCAGATTCTTATCAGCTTCTTATATTTCAATGACTCTGCATACTACTATGAGGCACAACTGATAAAAGAAAAAATAAGTAGCTGACAGTTTAGTAGGAACGATGATCTCTCTGCAATGAAACTGGTATATAAGATTCCTGTACAGTTCAAGCACCAGTGAAGTTGAATGAATGGTAAATTATTTAAAAAGCAATTAGGTCACAGGAACTTTTTAAAAATTTTATTTCATTAAATTGGCAATTGCCCTACCACACTGGCTAATGTTTGACTTTGGGGAAATTAAACTTGACTCACAGAGATTGGTAAGGGCCGTGTTGAGTTTGTTCATAAAATAGATAATGGTGCTAATTGAATTATTCCTGAGTACTCTGAATTATAAGACCATAAAGAATTCAGCAATGTTTTCATATGAATTTATATTTTCTTAATTGTTACAACATGTGAATAGGTTTATGGATATATGGGCAAGGCAGGTGATTGTTCAGTTGGTAGACAATGGATGAGAGATATGGGTGAGAGGGTCCCTTCAGTAATCCAGGCAAGCCCCCAAATTCCAGGCTTGGCTCCCCTCTTGCTATCATTACCACATAAACAAGTCTTTTAATTTCTTAGGTCTTCAAATTTTTCATCTGTAAAAAAAGGCTAAGCATTTTAACTGCATCAATCATTTCTAAGCCTGGCTAGTCAGGATTGCACAAGAAGCTTTTAAAAAACATGGATTCTTGTCCTGGTTGATGCACTTTAGTTGGTTGGGTGTCATCCTGTGCACCAAAGGGTTGCCAGTTCAATTCCCAGTCAGGGCACATGTCCAGGTTGTGGCCTAGTCCCCATTTGAGGGTGTGCAAGAGGTAGTCAATCGATATTTCACTCTTACATCAATGCTTCTCTCCTCCTTCCTCTCTCTAAAAATCAATACAAAATCTTCTAAAAATAAAATCATCTATAATAAAAGAGAAACATGCAAATGTGACCATTACCACCAGCCAATCAGAGCGGCTGTATGCAAATTAACCCAGCCAAGATGGAGGCCAACAGCCATGGAACTAGAGCAACAGCCATGGAACCTAGAGCAAACTGTTGCAACTGCCTGCCTAGGCTGGCTGAGCCTCTGGTCACAGCCACGCCCACCAGCCAATCAGAGTGGCTGTATGCAAATTAACCCAGCCAAGATGGAGGCTGGCAAGGCGGCTCTGCACTGGGAGCCTCCACGGCTGGCAGGCATAGCTGTGCCAGGTGTGTCAGCTCAGTGGGAGGGGGGGTCTGGCCTGGGGCCTCCTCGGGGCGTCCAGGAGCAGTTGTCCTGGGTCTGCTGCCTAGCTCCACCACCGGGAGTCTCCGAGGGGTATCCAGGAGCACCTGTCCCGGGTCCACTGCCTGGCTCCACCCCCTGGGGGCCTCCCCGGGGCATGCAGGAGCACGGGGCCTCTGCAGGGTGTGCAGGAGCAGCCGTCCTGGGTCTGCTGCCTGGCTTTGCCCCCTGGGGGCCTCTGCGGGACATCCAGGAACGCCTGTCCTGGGTCCACTGCTTGGTTCTGCCCTGGGGGCCTCCGCAGGGTGTCCAGGAATACCCGTCCAGGGTCCGCTACCTTCATCCGCCCCCCAGGGGCCTCCACAGGGCGTGCGGGAGCGTCTGCTGCACAGTGCGGAGAATCCGAAGCCAGTCCACTGCCCGGCTCCACCCCGGGTGTGTTTGCTCAGCAGCAGGGCCCCACCGAGGGATTCTGCACCAGCGTCCGCCCCTGGCTTGCCACCCAGCTCTGCACCAGGTGTGTCCCCTCAGCGGTTTGGGCCCACCAGGCGTGTGCAATCATGGGCCCTCCGGTGGGAAACGTCCAGGCCTGCACTAATGGCCCTCAGCCCCTCACCAAGGGCACAGGCCGGGCTGAGGGACCCCCACCCCCACCCCCCCAGTGCACAAATTTTTGTGCACCGGGCCCCTAGTAAAATAATAAAATAAAATAAAATAAAAGCATGGATTCACTGTCTGACTCCCTCATGTTCTTATTGAGCTCTTACCATTGTTTTCAGCTGCAGGGAGATGCTCTCTAAGCCCCCCCCAAATGTCCCACCTGACTGGAGAGTCTTTGTTTGCCTGGGACTTTGGCCACTGGACAATCTCACATTGTGATGTATGATGGTGGCTATAGTGGGTGCACAGTATTAATTTCAACCTTTGGAGAAGCTGGAGACAAAAACTCTAGCCCAAACCTCCAAATGGGGCTAGAGAATCTAAGTCATGCAGGCAGTATGTGATTGAGCCCTTGAAAAAACCTTGGACCCCAAAGGCTGGGTGAGCTTGGTGAGCTTCCCTAGTGGATAATGATACTCTGCACATCAACCACCCTTAGATGCCAGCCAGTAAAGCATCTTGATCCCACCTTACCTATCTCTTCCTCTGGCTGACCATGTCTATAAGAGCCTTCCATGAGTCTGTGAATATCTTTAGTGAATTATTGGATCTAAGAGTGGATATAGAGACCCTCAATTTATAGCCCCCTGGTCTGAAGTGAAGGTGGTCCCTGAACTTGTGAGTGATATCTGAAATGAGGGCAGTCTTATGGGGACTGTTTTCATTGACTTTTCAGTTTTACCTAATTGATTGCATTCAGTTTATTTGAAAGGAGCTGGAAACAGTCAAACACAAAAATTTGATGGGTACTGCTAGGCTATATTATATCTAAGAGTTCTTTCCAAATATAAACTTTACTGCTTTATATATTTTGTCTATATGGCTTAGGTTTTTGTTTTTTATTTGGCCCTCAAATGCAGACAGCTGCATGATTCATATTCCTTAATTCATGGAACATTATCATTCTTGGTTTTGGTGTAATTCTCTATTTCATTGATTTATTCTCATGTCTATATTATTTCTTTCCATCTTGCTCCTTTGAGTTTATTATCTTGCTCTTTTTTAAACTGCTTAAGTGGAATGCTTAGCTCATTTATTTTCCAACTTTCTTGGTCACCAAATAATTCATCTTAAGCTACATGGTGTTTTAGCTGCACTGCACACTTTTTGACATGTAGTATTTTATTGTTCAGTTAAATATTCCATATTTTGCCATGTAATTTACTCTTGAACTCAAAAGTCCTTTAGTAATAATTTATTTAGTTTCCAGATATATGGAATATTTTGTTCTTTTGTTGTTTATCTCAGATTTCACTAAAATGAGAAGTAAGAGACCTTGGGGCATTGTTGCCTAAATTTATTATTTCATTAGAAAAGGCAAAATGGTAATTTTATAATTCAGTCATTCTTTCTGATTTAATAGCTGAAATTCCTCCATAAAGAAGAACTATCCCTCAGCAGCCATTTTCTTACCTTGAAATAGAGTTGGTAAAAGAAATTCAGAGTGAGTGTTTGATTTACTTGCTTTTATCAGTTTTCAGAATCATGGGCTCGTGTCTTAGCAACCTCCAAATGTGACCAATATGTGTATTTTAGTATCAACAACCCATGAGCTATTACATGCTTAAAGTGTTTCCATTTATTTTCATTTTTTGTATGCTCAGATTTCCCCTTCCAAGGCCAACAGAAGTACCTTTAGGTGATTTCCTGTGTGGTTTTAATAGGACCCTGTTAATCTTTGATAACTTCCTTACTTTCTGGCATTCTGGTGTAACAAGAAGTTAATGCCAGAAAGATTTCATTCATAAACTTTTTACCCCAGACCTGGTATCAGCTTTATCGCTATGTGTCCAGTTCCCTTTTAATGGGAACTGGTTTTGGAGACCACAGATTAGTGCTAGCAGTGCCAATAAGTTCATTGATTCTAGTCTGCAAAATACGTATAGCTTTTAAAGCAAAGCACATCATAAAGTTGTCCTAGTATTTCCAATTAATACTATCAAATTTTAACTTACAAATTTTATTTGCTCAAAATTTTTACTTATTTCCTTCTCCCATAGGTAAATTTATTAATTATCCTTATAGTGTTTCTTTTGAAAAAAACAATTATATCGCCCTCCCTCATATTTACTCAAGAGTTTGAGTAAATTAACCACTGTCTCCAGTTTGTGTCTTTCATAGCCTAGAGATCCATATTATATAGAGTTTCTCATTAGTTCTTTTATAAAAAATATATTTTTTATTGATTTCAGAGAAGAAGGAAGAGGGAAACAGACATAGAAACATCAATGATGAGATAGAATCATTGGTTGGTTGCTTCCTGTGTTCCCCACATTGAGGACTGAACCCACAACCTGGCATGTGCCCTTGACTGGAATCAAACCCCAGGACCCTTTAGTTCAAGGCCAGCGCTCTAATCACTGAGCCAAACTATCTAGGGCTTTTTATAGCTAACTGTATGTATTCCATCCTGTGGAAATATCAAAATTTTTCTCTTGTTGATGGTCATTTGGGTTGTTTTTAATCTTTTGTTATTATATCTGTGCGTTTTTTTTAATAGAACAATAATTTCTTTTGTTTTTAAAAAGTACACATTTTATTTATATGCTTATGGTTAGTATCCTTAGTTTTTTAAAGACTTATAATTATTTATATTTTCTTCATTGATTTTTAAGCTTATCAATATCTATGTTTTCACCCTTAAATAAAATAAAACAGAACCAAACACCTCTAGAAAACAATCAAACACTATACACTAACCTGTTTTTTTCCCCTCACTTTGTTATTATAAATAAATGCTGAAAGGGTACTCTGTGCAAATTTCCTTTTGTATTTTTGTCATAGATTTTTGTATTTTCCTTTTGTATTTTTGAGATAGATTTTACAAAATAGGACTGCTGAATGTGGAACTTTTCTCTCTATGGCCGAATTCCTCTCCACAAGTGTTGAGTGCTTTTGTATTCCCACCAGCAATGTATGAACATGCATATTTCCCGATGGTTTCACCAACAGAATATCCTGTCAAATATCTGGATTTTTTACTGGGCTTATAAATAATGAACAGAATCTCAGTGAAGTTTAATATACTTTCATTTCCCTATGAGCACAACTAACTTTTTTTGAATGATCTCTTTCTCCTTATAATTTTGTTAGTTGTTTCCTTATGCATTGAGAGGCAATATTGTTGTCAATAAATGTTTATAATAATAAAACACTAAGTTCTATTGCTATTTTATTACATAATGTTAGCTATGACATTTTTACCTTACATTTTTCTTTTGTGCAGTCATAAAACCACTATCTTGGTTTTCTTTTGACTTTACATTTGTCTGGTATATATCTTTCTCAATCCTTTGATTTACAAACTTCCTGGATTCCCCTTCTTTTGTTTTATTTTGTTTGTTTGTCTGTTGTTTTTTTATCTTGATTGTTGAAAGTATTACAAATGTCCCACTTTTTATTTTTCCTCATTGGTCTCTTCTACTCTCCCCCCCACCCCCCACAGGCCTTCACCACTCTATTGTCTGTGTCCATGGGTTATGCATATATACATATATATGTTCTTTGGTTAATCTCTTCCCTCTGAGACATGTTAGTCTCTTCCATTGCTTCTATGTCTCCGGATATATTTTGTTCATCCGTTTGTGTTGTTCATAAACTGCCTCTTGCAGACAACATATCGCTCAATCTGTTTCATTTGAAGCGACAAGTCTGAAAATGTCTGGATCATGGAGAATGTGATCATTTACACTTGTCCATGAGTCTTAGAGTCAGTTTTATTATGCCATTATTTTATGTGTTTTTAAACTATAGTTTAAAATGTTTCTCCTTTTCTATTTAAAAAACAATAAATTAATATTTTTTGGTTTAAAAATTACAATTACAGGTTTTATTTTTATGCATATGGTGAGTACCCCTGATTTTTAAAGGCCGATCATTATTTACATTTTCTTCATTAATTTTAGAACATCAATATCTATGTCTTCATTCCTGCACAACACAGAACCAAACACAATTTTTAAAAAAGCAAATACCTAGCCTTTTTCTAATTTTACCTCCAAACTCACCTTTTCCATGAAGTTGGTTTTTGCCTTTTCCCAAAACAATGAACAATAATAAGTTACTAACGCACCAGTAATTATATGAAATATATTTCACAGGACCTAAATTTATTTTTCTTCATTTCCAAGTTGTTTCCTTTAAGAGAATTTACCTAATAAAACTTTTGTAGATATATGAATGAGAATATAATTAAGTGAAAAAAAATCTAGTTTCAATGTTATTATCAACACTGAAAATACTGACTCTGTTGTGTTCTAGCATCTTGCATTGCTGATGAAAAGTCTGATGTCTACCAGATCCTTATTCCATGGGACGCGATCTGTTTTCATGTTTGTTTTCCTCCTAGAAGCTTTTAACTTGGTGGGCAGCAATAATCTGCCCTGGGTTACGACTCAAAAAAAATATCCCAAAGAAAATACTCTACATCAGCGTATCCCCATTCATGCCCCTGACTCACTTTGGTCCAGGGCTACCATTTCCCACAGACCTTAAGAAATAATCACGTTCTTTCTTCACAGGACTGTCACATGGCTCTAATGTCAGTTTCTCACACCCACCAACTTATTCTCACTTCTCTGGATCTCCATAGTCGGGTACAGGGAAGGGAGCAGACAGCCCCGTTAGTCATTTTGACAGGAACTGGAACAGTCCCAATTTAAACCTGAAGCAAATAGTGCATTTGGTGTACTTGGCTTTATGTAATGTCCAAGTTATATTTTGTTGTTTTTAACGCTATTATTTATTTTTTCAAAATCCAAAACCCTATATCTATTTCCTGGATACATGATAATTAAGTATTTATAACATTGATGATCAGTTCTTCATTGTTGTTATTAAGTTCATTTTCATGAATTTGGCTGTTTTCTTTATCATTATGCTAGATAACAAGCTATATCCCGTTTATTAAACCTGACTTCAAAAAAATTATAATTTTGGTCACGTGATCTGGATATATGTTTTTGATGTCATCAATAAGCAAAGGAAAACCTTTTAGTGGTTTTGGTGAAAGGAGAATTTATTCCCTCTCCATCCAGATCAGAATGATTCTCCATGGAGCTATGCATGCATTCCCAAATATTTCCTCCAGGCAAGCCTATGGCTGGAACATTATGCTCCATAATTTTTTAAGTGATGACAGAGCTAGATGTTTCATAAACTAAAGGCCCAAAGAGAGAATCTGCTCTGAAATCCAGCATGGAGTGGAAAATGTTTGAAGCCACTGATCTCCTACCTTCTCTGCCATGTGTAGGGACCATAGATGTGAGAGAAAAGCAGCAAGTCTATTGTCATACATAAATTATTGGGGGTAATTGCTAGTTTTTGAAATTTTGATTTAAATGCCCCCTATTTTGAACTCTCTTATACTTTCTATCCATCTGGTCAGCTCTAATTGGAAAGATAACTTTGACTAAAGAGAACCTAAGATAAGAGAGAGAATGCTGTGACAGATGGAACCATGGTACCTGAGAGAGAAAAGTAGTAAATGTCTTGAGAATACTAAATTCAAAACATCCACTTGAGAACAGATGGAAAATCCAGTCATAAGAATAAGGGTGTATATAAAGCAGCCAGACTGAAATGGGGAGCTCAAACTTGGTCTACAAAAATAAAGCAAAAAATTTAAATCTATTAAATCTTCATACCTTTCTAGTGTGTGTGTGTGTGTGTGTGTGTGCACATGCATTATCAAGACTTGCATATAATCTTGGCTTTTCTTACTAAATCAGGTTGTGTTGATAAAACTGATCATAGGAAGACTGAGGGCCTAGGAAACGAACCCCAAAGCACCCCGCCTGGTCAGCACACTCAGTCCAGAACCAAACAGTCGCCGGAACCAACCCACAACAGGAACAATTTGTATGTGGAACACCAAGAGCTCATTACATAATGTATCCAGTTTCCATAGTAAGTGTACACTCCCAAGAGGATATATCAAAATATTACCAGTATTTAACAGAGCAATTGATTTCATTGTTTATAAATAATTTCAAGTGTACAAAAATACATAATAGCTGTGGAAATTTAGAAAAATAATTCCCTTTTACCCAGAGATAAATAATTTATGATTTATGGGCATTTCCCCCAGTATTTTATCCTCTATAGTTTATAAATCAGATTATGTGTATGAAATTCTCTATTGTGTTTTTATTAATTATATATCATTTTCCCCTTGCACTAATTGCTTTATAAAGTTATTTTTAAAACTATATAATATTCCACTTTATGAATGTATTATAATTTACTTTTCCTAATGCTTTTTAATTTTAAAACATCATTGTTCAGGGAGTTTCAGCGAGGAATGAAGTTACAAGGCATAATTAATTTATCTGGCTTTTGATATATCATTCAAAATATTTTGTTTGTCACTTCTTAAAAGAGTGTTAGCATATGGCATCTACCAAGCTATCAAAAACTGTTCAGGAGAAATGGAGAAGATAATTAATATAACCAGGTGAAATTAATTTTTTAGTCGACATTAAACTAAACTATAGTTTCATTTATTTAAAAAATGTTTCAGTATCCTTAAGGCTTGTCAGGAGATAAGCCTTATCTTTTGCTTTGCTAGGGTGTGTGTGTATGTGTGTCTGTGTGTTCATGAGTGATTTTTATGTAATGGATGGAGGAAATAACACCTTAAGAATAGGTGTTGGGAGCCCTTTTTTATCCACACCCAATAGGTCAAACATATCAAACTTGTGGCCCATGGGCCACATGCAGCCCACAAGGAATATTTTTGCATCCCAGGCAATATAACAGTATGTAAGAAATGTTTCAATAAAAAATTTGTAACTTAATTTTTACAATGTTCTATCTAATTTAATAAAAGGGTAATATGCAAATTAACCCTCACTCTGCTATACCAAAGCCACGCCCACTAGCCAATCAGAGTGACGATATGCAAATTAACCCAGCCAAGATGGTGGCCAGCAGCCACGGAGCTAGAGCAAACAGGAGGCCAGCGATGGAGGAAACTGCCTGCCTAGGGGGGGCTGTGGCCTCTGCTCAAGACAACAAAGTTTCAATGATAGAAGCCACAGAGCTGAAGCAAACAGGAGGCTTCATTGCCTGCCTAGGCCAGCTGTGGACTCCACTCAAGAAAACAAAGTTCCAATTATAGAAGATAAATAAACCCAAGAAACCTGCTTCCAGCCAGCAGACTCACTGGGACCTTGGGTCAATGGGAGCTGTGGCCAGCCTGAAAACAGCCCTCAGTCCCTCACCCAGGCTGGTAAGCACCCCAGTAGCAACCTGAATCCTGAAGGGGCTGTGGGCAGCCTGAAAACGGCCCTCAGCCCCTCACCGAGGCTGGCCATGCACCCCAGTAAGGACCGGAACCCTGAAAGGGGTGTGAGAAGCCTGAAAACGGCCCTCGGCCCCTCACCCAGGCTGGCTAGGCATGCAATGAAGGGTCCCAGATTGCAAGAGGGCACAGGAAAGGCTGAGGGACCCCCCTGAATGCACAAATTTTTGTGCACCGGGCCCCTAGTCCTATATAGAAAAAGCCCGTGGTAGTGATGCTCTCATGCCATAATGACTGATCACCAGGAGGCTGAGTGCACAGCGAGGTGTGCGTGGGTGGGCGGGAACTTGACACTGAATCCCCACGGGCACCAGTGGAAGCTTGATGCTGTGTCCCTGCCAGCGCCAGTGGGGATTTGATGCTGCATCCCTGGGGGCGCTAGCCCAGACTCTGACAGAGGGAGGAGGGAGCTGGATTCCTGCACCCTGGACCCAGACAGCAGGGCAGCAGGAGCCCCATCCCTCACAGAATCAGCTGTTGGTCAGCTTGCTGTCAGCTGCCTGACAGCCAGGAATCCCATTCACCAGCACCCAGGACCTAGACAGCAGGGTGGCAGGAGCCCCATTCCTCATGGAATCAGCCATATCAATGTTGTTTTTATATCATGTTTTTGTTGTTTTTATATTATATGTTTGTTGTTGTTATATTATGTTGTTATTGTTTAATTATTAATAAATTTACATATTACTTTCATATACATTTTTCTAATTTTCTTTTATCTCTGACACTTCTATTATAGAGAAGGAGCAAATAGTGATATTAAAATATTTCTTCTAATTAATTCCCTTCCAATGTGCACGAATTCATGACCTGGGCCACTAGTTATAAATAATTATTAATAATGAACTACAACCTTTGCTAATGACTGATTACTGTAATCATGTTGCATTCACTTCCCTTACTTGCTTGCACGCAAGTGCACCATTTCTTTCCACTAATACCAGCAGCGAATATTTTAGCAGCTGATTGCCATGTCATTAGTCTTGGACTGACTTGTTTGGTGTGTGCAACAGGAAATATTTAGCTTTTGTAGAACAAAAAAAATAGGTTTATTTGTATTACGCTTATTAATTTGTGCAGTTATTCAGCGTCTGGTAAGTTAATGTTCAAGGAAAAAATATTAATTAATTTTTATTAAAATTTTCTATTATTTTATGGTAACAATTACTCATTTATTTCAGCCCTTTGTATTCAGCATGTCTCTATAGAAATAAATCTACATTTCAATGAAAATTGAAGCTTTTGTTTTTTTTGCATCCCACATAAACTTAAACCTTGTTTATTTGGCCTGGGTTAGCCTTTGAGTTTGACACGCTTACCTTAGGCTGTTTCCAAAACTTTACTTTAAGCCAATGCACTGAAGCCTTTATTTTTAGGACCAATGATTTATAGTGTTAAGAATTTTATTTGAAATCCAATTAAAAAGTCTTTGAAAACTCATCTATCTTGAATAGTGATATCTTTCAAAATCAATGACAGATTATATTGCCTACAACGGTTGTAAAATTAAATAATTGTTTTCCTTAAAGTGTTAAGGGTACAAAATAAATCTATATATTTTAGAGTACATTCTTCTACCCATGAAAGTCCAATAACCCATATCATGTTTCCTGAAAAATACAATATTTCAGTCAGAGTTCAACCAGAGAAGCAGAGCCAATAGGAGGGAGAGAGAGAGAGAGAGAGAGAGAGAGAGAGAGAGAGAGAGAGAGAGAAGGAAAGAGGAGGAGCAGACAGAAATAGAGATAGAGAATAGATATTTCCTTTTATTGCAGGAATTGGCTTACACCATGTGGGGGCTGGCTAAGCAAACCTGAAGTCCATAGGATAAAAGTCAGGAAGGGAAGATGATGAGCAGACTGTTAACCCCACAAGTCTGAATTAAATCATGGAGTTTTCAGGCTCAGTGAACCCTTAAGCCCTCTTTTAAAGGGCTCACCTAGTAAGGTCAAGCCCATCTAGCATGGACTTTTGATTAATTAAGAGTCAACTGATTAGGGATTCTAATCACATCCACAAAATCCCTAGATTTGAGTTTGGTTGAATGACTGAGGACTATAGTTTTGCCTAGCTAAGTAGCCACATCAAAAAAAGTTATATGCATATATGCATAACCCATGGACACAGACAATAGGGTGGTGAAGGCCTGGGGCTTGGGGCGGAGGTAGGCTAGAAAAGGTCAATGGAGGGGAAAAGGAGACATATACAATACTTTCAACAATAAAGATTTATATCCCCAAAAAGCCATCATGAAGTAAGTTGAATTTCAAGTCTGGTTTTAATGCTGATTGTAAAAAGTTTAATAACCTTGGTTTTAATTTTTTTTATTATTTTAGCAGAAGGAGTTAATAAAAATGGGCAGCATGATTACTATCAATTCATTAGACCTGCTTGTTAATTTGTTGGGTTTTTGTGATATGCATAGTTAGAAAAACGCTAATTTTGCTCCATTTGTTATTGACTTCCACAGTTCTTCTTTAAGCTCTTAGTCATCATTTGCATTAACATTAATTTTTAATACAATTCTGGTTAATATTATCCTCTGAATGCTTTTATATAACAATAACTTTGCATTTATACAATACTGCTTTTCCAAAAAGCTGCGAGTGCTTTGTCGACAGTGAGCCAGATTTCTTCCCCTGCATAAGCTGTTCTCCACCTACCCCTAGAGAAATGTTAACACTTTACAATAGGACCTCGATTTGTACTTGTAGCAGAAATAGAATAATCGGTGTTCTTATAGCGTTAAGATACTTCTCCAATAGGTCTTAGGAGGATTATTGTGTTCTAAGCACTTCACAAAAATCTCATATGGAATAAGTTATTGGTTACAGTTATGGACATAGAACATTGGACATTGAGGAAGTATTTTTGAATGATGGATAAACTGTAGCTAGAACAAAACATTTTTCAGGACAATGGGGTTTTCTCATGCTTTTAAGAAAGAAGCAGATGGAGTTTAATTAAGGTAGCAGTCTTATTATATACACAGGAGAGAATTTTCATAACCAGGAAGAGAAATATTCTTAGCTGTGAAGATTAGAAAAACCTAAATGCTCTCTCTTTGGCTTGAAAAAAATAAGAACTATCTATTGTGTTTATATTAAGACTACAATTGGTATGTCCCAAGGAACAATATCATCCCATTAAGCAATAAGGCAAGCTGGTGCTACTGTAGACAAAATACTCAGCTGGGTGGTTATGAAATCTCTTGCTGGTTTTGTTCCTCAATAGCTATGTAGCTTGAGCAAATCACTTAGCTTCTCTGTTTCTTCACTTATATAGTTAGAGAACTGGTCTAATGACATTTCGCAACCATTTTGTATCTGAAACTCTAGATAAGAGCAAACCTGTTGACTCTAGCAAAAATTACCCGGAAAAAGGGTATGAATATTCCCATTTCATATTAGAAACGCTTCACATTTTTAATCCTTAAATGCCAAATATTTTCTCTACTTTATGGGGGCAAAGATATAGAGCATAAGACAACACAAATTGACAAATTTAATATTTGTTCTAGAAAACAGGCTTCACATATTTTAATATATTTTAAGACTTGGCAAATTTATTTTTTAAATTTTTCTCTTAACTCCAAGTCTAAATTAGTCACTCAATTACATTAAAAAAATTATAATCTCAAGGTAACCTTTTGGATTATCTAGGATGTTAAATTTTCTTAAACATTACAGGTACTTTAATATCAAATATACTGATTGTTATTCCCAAACTTAACACAAAAGTCTTCTTACTATAAATCTGATTTATGTCATCAATAAACTTAACTCTAAAACTTTCTAGGTTATTTATAGCCACCTCTTCATTCTTTATGGAAATAATTTTCTATTCCAAGTAAATTGGATTACATCATTAAAAGGCTGAGCTCTGTGTATTCAGAGATTTTGGCTGGAGTATGTGAGATCTAAGAGCAGTAGATATCCAGGGCAATTTTTCTCACAGCTATGGAAGGCATATTGAGCTTTCTTTTATAGTCTCTTGGTCAAACTGGGCTCCGAGTCCAAAACCTACAAGTAGGATGGATATGACTTTTATATTTGCTACTTCCCTGGTTATCAGCTCTGATTTAAGCCTAAAACCATGAGTCAGCTACTTGACCCACAGTTTGGAATCAAGCAATGATTAATATTGAACAGCAACTACTGTTTAGTATTCTGAATTTTCCTCAGATTCATTTTATAGCTACTTAAAAGTTAAGTTATTGAATTTTATTCTGCCCAACTCATGTGTATCCAGCTATGGCATAGCCACAATTGCTTACCGGTGGTTCTCAACCTTCTGGCCCTTTAAATACAGTTCCTTATGTGTGACCCAACCATAAAATTATTTTCATTACTACTTCATAACTGTAATGTTGCTACTGTTATGAGTTGTAATGTAAATATCTGATATGCAGGATAGTCTTAGGCAACCCCTGTGAAAGGGTCGTTCAACTGCCAAAGGGGTCGCTACCTACAGGTTGAGAACCGCTGCATTAGGGTGATGCTGACTTCCCTCTGTCAGTCAGCTGAGAAAATCTGGTTAGACATGTAGTTGATGGGTGAACTGTTTTTATCATTGTTGTTTTAGTTTGAATAAATTGAATTAAAAAATAGAAATGCAGTTGAACTCACTTGAAATGTATCTGCTTTAATGAGTAAATGATGGGAATCTTATTTTACCCAAGAGGTAAGTCAGATGATTAGGTGAAAAATAGAATAAAGAATAAATTACCTGGAATTTAAACCCTTTTTAGGTTTGGTTTTAGAAACTTCTGTGTAATATGATATAGTCCTTTTCATTGAGTAAGTAAAACTTAAAGATTATAAGAGAGTTAATAAGAATTATCTTCCATTGCTTGGAAGATAAAGATTTGCTCAGGAAAGAAGGGAAAACATGGAGAGAAATGTCTTAAAAAGAAAAACAAACAAACAAAAAAGAGGCAGTGAGTACAGAAAAATCCCTGGAGGCAGTCAGGTGTGGAGGGGTCTTCTAGATAAAAAGCAGAGTGGTTTCTTGTTACCTTAATTGCTTCCTGCCTGTTGGGTCCCTAGGAGAGAGTGGAGCCAAGAGATCAGAGGAAAGAGAAAACACATTCTAGAATGATAAGGACAAGTCCACTGAGAGACCTCCCATTTAATTAGCACAGGTGGCCTCCATTGCTGAATGGATCTAGGGTGGGTGATGTGGAAACCTTGACAGATGTAAGGAGCTGCAATGGCCTGAGATAACAAGTTGGGTCTCATGTCCCATGGCTCAGGTTCCGAAAATGCATGTGAGTACTGGAAGGGGTATGACTCTAAAATCCAACTTCACACCTGGTGAGGGAAGATGTTGTCTAAGGAGGGATAGGAAAAACCCCGATGATTACATGGAGCTAGAGTAGACAAAGGATGAAAAGTTAACATTTACTTAAGCATTTAGAAGTAGGCTTTCAATGCATTTTGTGCGGTGTTCTTTGATTATGAGTCTATTTGTTTTATTTTTATTTTTTTAAATATATGTTATGGATTTTTCACAGAGAGGAAGAAAGAGGGATAGAGAGTTAGAAACATTGATGAAAGAGAAACATTGATCAGCTGCCTCCTGCACACTCCCCACTGGGGATGTGCCCGCAACCAAGGTACATGCCCTTGACTGGAATCGAACCTGGGACCCTTGAGTCCGCAGGCTGACGCTTTATCCACTGAGCCAAACCGGTCAGGGCATGATTGTGAGTCTATTTAATGATCATAGTAGGTATAAAAGATTAATGAGTAAAGATCTGTACTAGTTTATTTCTTTATTACTTACTAGTTAAAAGCTTAGTTGTCAGGCCTCTTCCATGAATGCAGCATCCTACTATTATCCTCTAGGGAAAGCTTGTTCTTTGATGAGGGGACATTAACTCTTGAGAGCCAAACCCACTACCTTAGCTATGAATGTGGCCATTACAAATGTCCTTTTACAGGGCTAAACAGCCATTTAAAGAAGATGGCTTTATTCATTCAATCAATAATTGAGTCTACTGTGTGCCAGGCACTTGCTAAGAACTGACTATCAAGAAATACAGGACACCTTGCACGTTAGAACCCCAGCTAGAGGCACAATAAACTGCTACCATGTGCTGTGGAAAGGGTCAACTCAAGACAGTGTTTCAGCAAGAAATGGTTTGTGGTCCAGACTGAGACATAAGGTGGAAGCTATGGGAAGAGGTATGGCGGCTTTCCTCACCAAAGAAAATTTATTTACAGACTTTCAGATTAATTTACAGTGCTACAGATTTTCAGGAGGAACATTCTCTCAAGTACATGTGATTTATTTATTTATTTTAAAATATATTTTTTGATTTTTTACAGAGAGGAAGAGAGAGGGATAGAGAGCTAGAAACATCAATCAGCTGCCTCCTGCACACTCCCAACCGGGGATGCGCCCGCAACCAATGCACATGCCCTTGACCGGAATCAAACCCGGGACTCTTGAATCTGTAGGCCGACGCTTTATCCTCTCAGCGAAACCGGACAGAGCACAAGTACATGTGATTTAAAGAGGGTAGGTCTTACAGCCTCTCTGGGGCTAAGACTGACAGAGGTCTGAGCTTCAGGGAGAATTCCAGGTCTGTAACACAGAGGCATTAGATTCTAATAAAGAGGGCGCGAGAGCCTGCAGGTGGAGCAGTTAGCATACAGGGAGTGATTAATAGTTTGTAGCTCTTATAATGATACCAGAGAAACGCAGAAACACTTCTTACGTCCAGGCTTCCCCATCCCCAGCTACTGAGGTAGCTCATGTTAGTCCCACTTCCGTTCAGTGGGCCAGCGATATTGCCACCAGAATGATCCTTCAAAACACAGCGCTCCCTCTGCTATGTCCCTTCACTGACTCCATTGCCTATTGACAGAGTCCCTCTTCCCTGCCAGACACGCAAGCTTGCCATGACCTACTGGGACCTGCTTTTCCCATCTTATCTCCTACTTCCCTCCTGCCACTTTGAACTTTCTCATATTCCTGGAAATCATCTTTAAAATACCAAGCATTTATGGAAATTAAATGGCCATAACCCTTACACGATAACATGTGAATACTCTGCATCTAACACACACAATTGCTCATCTATATAAATAAAAGCCAAAGTAACCGAATGACCGAACTGAACGACCGGTTGATATGACATTCACTGACTACCATGGTGCAGACGCTCAATGCAGGAGCTGCCCCGTGGTGGTCAGTGTACTCCAACAGCCAAACTCCTGCGGCCCCTCCACCTGACCGGCTGGCCAACCTCCCATGGCTCCTCCTCCCAGCTGGCCAGCCCCAACTGGCCCCAATCAGGGCAACTGGCCAAACCTTCTATGGCCCCTCCCCCCAGCCAACCTCCCGTGGCCCTGATCAGCCCCGATCGCCAGCCAGGGTGAGGGACCCCACCTGTGCATGAATTCATGCACTGGGCCTCTAGTATATTATGAAATAACTTGATGTTTTCGTGGTTCTTTTCCCTGTCTCTACTGCAGACTCTGTGTCTCCAATTCCCAACCCAGGGTCTGGCCTTAGTTGGTCTTCACGAATGTTTATTGAAGGGAATTTAATGGTAGGCTCTCTCTCTCTCTCTCTCTCTCTCTCTCTCTCTCTTCCTTTTTCCCTCCCTCCCTCCATGCATTTATATTTGGTGTCCCCAAAAATTATACACACTTTAATAGCTGAAAGCTCAGTTTTGAAAATAAATTGTATTTTCATAAACACTGCCTTTATAATTATTTAAAATGTGAGTATAAATTTTTTGGGACACCCTAAAGACAGATTTTTTTTTCCTGATTTGGTTTTTAATGTGTATTTACAAATTCTTATTTCCCTCAAGATCAAAAGACAAACTTCTAACAGCGGCTACAATTTGTTGTTAGCACTGCTGCTAACTATAAATCTTGTTTCAGGAGTTTATCTCCATTATTGCGTAACTTAGAATTGATTTGCTATGTATCATAATTTGAGCCTGGCTCTTCTCTGTGTCCTTGCATTGTCTGCGGTGACCTATGCGCATCTCCAACACAGTATTGTCATTATTCTCTTTCCCTGGCCTCACTGAACCCCTGTGTGCCCTTTGACACCTCTGACCATTAGCTTTAATTGCACCGCATCTTTCTTATGATTGCTCTATATTGTTTTGAGTTCCCCTGTCTCCAGTGTCATCTGGTGTCCCTTGATGATATATTCTGGAACCAATTTAGCGTGTCTGGAATATGCATCTATTCATCAGAACAACCTGTGCTCATCCCCTTACACTGTCACACTAATGGCACTTGGGGATATTTATGGGTCTTTGCAAATACCACAATGGCTCCTGCTGCATCTAATGATTGTTTTTCTGGTACTAATGTTTGGGCATTTGCTAATTTCTTAAGCATAAAGCTGATAAAATAGAGCTATTATAGAAGAGTCCTCTCCACAGAAATACCTTTTAGCTCCTTCATCCTGCATGATTTCCCGAGTCTTATTTTTTTTCAGACTTGCTAATCTTTGCATCACCTTTGACTTTGAGTTTCCTTGTAAGATGTATTTGCAACAAATGGTTGTTTTTTCCTGATTAGCTTTCTGTCACTGTGTTAAATTTAAATCATTGATACTCGTTGATTTAATCCCAAATAAAATGAAAACACCATGGGTATACGTTATTAACTCTCATACCCACAAATAAAAGGTGAATTGACATACTGATCAGTACCTTTGACTTTTCCATTCCTACTCTGCTACCATTAAAGCTGATAATATACTTTCTGCTCTCAGTTTAATAGTCAGTTCCACGCTTCTCTTAAATACCCGTATTTTGATGTCATCCCTTTCATTTTACTTGGATAATCTGAATCACTGATTTCTTCAGCTGACTTTGTAGTTTTCTAGCTGAGCCTTTTCTTATGTCCTTTTCTTCCATGATTATTTTACTTTGTATTATATTATTAGAAAATATCATAAATTAACACTTTGAAAATTTGGGAGTTGTGCCAATTCAGAGCATTGTAGGTGAAAATATGACTTCCCTCAGTCCCCCAGCCCCCGTGACTTAAGGACATAGCAAGCCCAGTGTCCACCCAAATCAGTCTGTTGCAACCCAAACCCACAACACTTCTCTTCCTTGTCTTCACTGGTCAGTGCCTTAAGGAAGCTCTAGGCCTCTTCCCCTTCCCTTAGTAGTCGCCATGTCCTTTGTGCCCAGGTTTCCAACTTCTATCCACCTCCCAAAGCTTCCTTTAATGCACCTGCCTTGTGTCCTCAATGGTTTTCTCCTGTTCTCTCTAGCTTTTTGCATTATTACCTGGTTCTTACCTGGGACCATAACCTCCTCAGTACCACAAATAGTTTTTGTGTATTTTCTCACACATCATGTTCTTCAGACACAGAGCAAGGCATTCATTGGCTTTTTCCTGGCTCACCATTGCTGCTATCATATCACAAATTTTTCATGTCTCCAACTGTAAAACAAAATCAAGCGACAACAAACCCTGTCTATTTTAAATCACAAAATCTTTCACCCCAATAACCATCTCCCTATTGATATGATCTACTTTATAACCTCAAAAACATCATAGATTTTGCAAGAGATATAGAGTCTTTCCCCCAAGGCGTAGTCAGTGTGGGTAACTTCTGTATCTGCGGGCACTTATCCATCCTTGATTCTCTCACTTCTGTCAACCTTCGCCCTACTTGTCAATTGCAAATCACACTGGCAAAGCTTGCTATAAAACATAACTGTAAACACCTCTAAAATCATTAAAATAGTGATTTTGGATTACAAATATTCTCTCTCTTCTGCTAACTTGTTAAATGCTTACATTTAATGATACATCTTTCTAGCAATCCTTGTCAACACCTAAAGCCCTCTTGCCCTTTTTTTAAAATTCCAACTGCTCTGACAAAAACCACAGCTTAAAAGGGCCCAATTATCTCTTTCTTCTCCCTTGCATGTAAGCTGTAGAGTGCTTCTAGAGAAAGCCACATATCGGGGGAGAGTGGGTGTACTTTAAATTCATGATCGGTAACCTGCAATGCTGCTTGGCAATCCTACTAGATTCCTTTAGTCAACCATTACTCCACTTCACACAAGAGAATGTTTGCAATGTCTTTACAGTTTCCATAAATATCTGAGCACATTTGGTCAATAGTCCTGGTCAATGACCTCATGTACTACTTCACAAAGGAAAAACTAGCAATCAGATAGAGATGCTATCATCTTCTGGAAAACATACAAACAAACCTACCTTCAGTACTGTTCACTCACTCTATCTCCCCTTCCTCCTGACACACTAAGGCAATCTGCCCATTTATCCTCCGAACTCTACACTCCTTTTCTCTGGGACGATTTTCTTTTTCTTATTTTTTTAAAATATATTTTATTGATATTTTTACAGAGAGGAAGGGAGAGGGATAGAGAGTTAGAAACATCAATGAGAGAGAAACATCGATCAGCTGCCTCCTGCACACCCCCACACTGGGGATGTGCCCGCAACCACGGTACATGCCCTTGACTGGAATCGAACCTGGGACCCTTGAGTCTGCAGGCTGATGCTCTATCCACTGAGCCAAACCGGTCAGGGCAAGAGATGATTTTCACTAACTTTTAAAAATATTCCCACTGTACAGAAATAATCAGTTGAAAATCAGCCCTCGCTGGTTTTGCTCCTTGGTTACAGCACCAGTCCATGCACCGAAAGGTTGAAGGTTCAATTACGGGTCAAGGACACGTACCTGGGTTGCAGGTTAGATCCTTGCCCCAATGGGTGGGGCACCCAATCTCTCTCACCTCAATGTTTCTTCTCTCTTTCTCCCCCACCTTTCTCCCTTTCCACTCTCTCAAAAAATCAATGGAAAAAAATATCCTCAGGCGAGTATTAACAACAACAACAAATCAATATAGAGCTCATCCACTTTAGATGGGCAATAGAACACAGCAGTTAAGGGCATTAAAATCTAGAGTCATATTTCTGGGGCTGATGTCCAGCCTTGGCACACATTAGCTCTGGGACTTTGTCAAGTTACTTAAAGTGTTTATGTTTCAGTTCATCTCTAAAATATGGATGATATTCATTTATTTGTAAGGCATAACTAACCATGTACACAAGATAACTAAGAAGTGTTTGACAGCCTGACCAGTTTGGCTCAGTGGATAGAGTGTCTGTCTGCAGATTGAAAGGTCTCAGGTTCGATTCTGGTCAAGGGCATGTACCTTGGTTGCGGTCACATCCCCAGTAGGAGGTGTGCAGGAGGCAGCTGATTGATGTTTCTCTCTCATCAATGTTTCTAACTCTCTATCCTTCTCCCTCTCTCTCTGTAAAAAATCAATAAAATATATATTTAAAAAAGAAATGTTTGACATATAGTAAGCTTTATATAAGTATTTGCCATTATTATTATTATTTTGTTTTTTAATTGGACCACTATTCACTTTACAAGGTTTTTTTCTTGTCCTGAAGTCTGTAATTACATGCCTCTCCCTCAAGGCCCAAGCTGGACCATTTTCTTTCTAGATCTGCTCTACACTTGTCCTACTCTCATCCTGGGACTTGCCTTTATCTTCTTTTGATTTGGATTCACTGTTTCCTGAGCTACACAGTTTATCCTTTTGTGATTCTTTTCCACATCAGCTTTTGCTGGTTTATATTTGCAACAATTTTCAGAGCAGGGTCTATGAGAGATAAAATTGATGGCTTTCTGAATGTTTGAAAACAATGTTTTTACATTTGGTTTATAATTAGAGTACCGAATAATTTCCCATTAGGTTTCACAGATATTTCTCCACTCCCCTTTTTCACCAGTGTTGCTGATAAGGTATTTGATAGCAGTTTTACTCTTGTTCTTGTGAGCCTTTCAGATACATTTAAGACTTTTAACTTTGCTGTTGTGCAAACTATACATGAGGCTATAGCTCAGTGTGATTTTTTTTTTGGCATCTATTTTGCTTTACACTCATTGGATTCTTTTGATCTGAAGACAGGTGACTTTTTGTGAATTGAAGAATTCTTTTCCTATTATATCTTTATAAACCCTTCTCCATTATTTTTCTGTCTCAGTTTTTGAGGTATGTTATTTGAACATGATGACACCTGGATTTGTGCTCTATGCTGCATATATTCTTTTATATTTTCCATTTCTGTTATATTCCAGAAGATTTCCCAAATTTAATTCTGTCCCTTATATTGTTTTTTTTTCAATTGCATCAATGATATAAAATTTCTCTCCTGTCCTCATTGTAATGCTCTTTTCCCAGAATTCAGTTTCTACTTTAGAAATAGAGTGCTTTTTCAAATCTCTCTAATTTTATCAATGAGAAGTTGTCTTTTTTAAGGTCTCTTTATTCTCTGAATTTTGCCTTTCTTTCTGGGTTCAGTTTTTCTGTTTGTTTTCCCCCTCTGTCTTGTTTAATGAAGTTTCTCCTTAACAGTTGGCTCCTTCTTAAAACGGAAAGACTGGGGAACAGGGTGGGATTTTCTGGGCTGCCCACCTCCACATACACACCTTTTCCTTTTGTGAGGTGGACTAACTGGGAACCCCTTAAAGGTGAGAGTAGTCGCTTTGTTTCCTCTTGAGCATAAATGGGCAGAGAGCCTGCTGAGAGCCCAAGCTTCTCCAGCCGCCAGAAAGACAATGTCAGAACAAGTAGAGTTTTCCTCTGGACTGCAGAACCCACATTGGGTTTCCGATAATGCATCCCTATTGTTGTTATAGGGGTAACGCATCCCTATGCATGGAAGACCTTCAGTAAAAGAACCACTCACATGGTCCCCTCCCTGCGAGCGGTACTGTTTCTGCTCATTCTTTTCTGTTCCTGCCAATTCTCTATTGTTCCACAGCCTCTGGGTGCAGAAGCTCGGAATGGCTCCGTCTTCCCCGGGCCCCTGCACACAGGACTGTATTCTGGGCTGTGTTTCCTTATTTCTGTTTCACATGTCCAGCTTGGCTTCCTGTTTTCTAGTAACTCATTGATAACATGTATCTCACGATGGTTTCCTCTCTCTTGTTTTTTTCTTTTAATTTCCCCAGGTTTGGTTAACTGATGATTACATTTAATTTTTAATTTATTTTTCAATTACAGTTGACACACAATATTACATTAGTTTCAGGGGGAACAACACAGTGATGAAGCATGTAAATA
This sequence comes from Murina feae, assembly GCA_004026665.1. Lineage (NCBI taxonomy): Eukaryota > Metazoa > Chordata > Mammalia > Chiroptera > Vespertilionidae > Murina > Murina feae. Next base: position 39,302 of record PVJC01000894.1, on the reverse strand, counting down.
CCTTATTAAGTGATCACCCTAGTAGGTCTAGTACTCATCTGACACCATGTGTTTCTTTTTTCTGTCATGGATATGGGTTTCTTTCTTTTTATACTTCTGATGACTTCTGCCACATGGGAAGTGATCCATGATCTTATTTCTGGCCATTTGAACTTGAGACTCTCATAACTAGTTATAAATTGATGAATGAATAATTACTTCCTTGAGGAGTTATTAAGCATAAGGCTTGAGACTTTTTTTCTGCATCATCTTATTAATTTATAATGATACTAAGAATCTCCATTTTACAAATGAGGAAACTGAGATTCAAAGAAGTCTCTTAGTTGCCTGAGTTTGGGCAGCTCATAAAAGGAAGAGCCAGTATTTGAACTCAGACCTTCTGATTTTAAGCTGTGTGTGCTTTTATTTATGCTCTTACTGAAAGCAAACTGGTCATCATGGATTTTGGGGAAGGTTGGAGATAGTGGATGAAAGATGGAAACTTTGAACATAATCACTTGTGTAAGATACAGTGCCTGGGTCTTTTTTTACAGTGGGTGAGCAAGCATCAACTCTAAGCCTGTCCTTGGGGATTGACATAAATAGGGAATATGACTTGATAGTCCCAAAAAGGAACAGTATTTGTGAGGATCAAAAATATTTGAAGATAATTAGGATCCAAAATGGTTACAGCGGGCAAAACTAGAAAAATCAAACCTAACCACAGTAAAGTTTGATAAGTTTAGGATTACCAGATTTTGTAAATAAAAATAAAGGAGAACAAGTTAAATCTGAATTTCAGGTGGAAAATAAATACATTTTTAGTATAAGCATGTCCCTAAGAAATCATTTATTGTTTATCTGAAATTCAAATTCAACTGGGCTTCCTGTGTTGTATTTGGCAACAGGATAAATGCATTTTCATGAATGTCAACTTTAAACGTCATTATACAATAGCAGGATGGGGGACTCTGATAGGGGTTTGTGTGAGAAAACTTATTGTTTAAGCTCATTGTAATATTAATTTGAGTTGATAACGCGGTTAAAGAAAAGATCTGAACCAAATTTTAAAAAATTATCACCTAAGGCAATGTTTCTCTCCCTCTTCCCCCCCCCCTCTGTCTCTGTCTCTCTCTCTCTCTCTCTCTCTCTCTCTCTCTCTCTAGGAGAGGAATACCTCTTCATAAAACCTGGGTTTTTATTTGTTGTTTTTTAGTGCAGCTTTCTGAGACTCTAGAACCTTTAATGTCTCAGAAGTGTTCAGGATGCCTATTTTTAATAAGTTCCCTAGGTAACTGTTGTCACACAAACATTAAAGAATTACTGAGAAAGAAAGGAGAGACATCTCACCAGGTGCTGGCCGGGCCACACCCCACAGATAGTGATCATTTTCTAGTGATACATGTTTTGAATATACATCCTGAGAAATGAGCCTGGGATGCTGACAGGGTTTGGCTATGATGCACTATGCAAAAATGGCAGAGAAGCCAGCATTGTTTGGCCTAGAGAATTTTCAAGCATTTCTGAGGACTGTATTTGAATACAGTGCAGGACAATGTTCCGATTTTTTCCCCACAATGTCTGCTCAGAAGTTGGGGTTAGGATCAATGAGTAGAAATTATGAGCAAAGTTGGTTATATATGAGGATGAATTGTCTTATTATTAGACTCTTTACAAAAGGAATGCATCTCCCTTCTGAGTTCTTCATCACTGGGGTGTTTTGAAAATGAATGAAGTCCTGCCAGGGATCCTGTTGATGGGAGTCCTCAGAGGCTGGACTTCAGGTCAATCCTCTGAGCCAGGGCCAGGCGCTTTCTAAGGCTCCGGTCTGTAAAACTCAGACACAACACTGAGAAGCAGCAAAATTCAGTGAGATGGATGAAAATAATTGTGTTTAAATTTTAAAAATTGAAATAACCAGGCCTATGAACACTGATCAGAGTAGAAAATGTTGGTAGTGATATAATGATTTGCAAAATCACGTTGGATACGCTTCAATACAAATTTAGGCTCTTAAAGAGCAGACATGTTATATTCTCAACAGGAGACTTTTTTCCCCTAAGGTAGGGCTTGTTTATGGAGTAAACTATAGGATTACCTTTTTCAGAGTAAAACGTTTCTGCTAAGACTGAGTCAAGTTCAACTGAGGTGTGGACAGTGGGATGTAGGAACTGTTAAGATTCTCTGTTACCACTGGAAATCATGTGATCTTAATTAGCTTCTAAAAATATTCTTTCCTTTATAATTCAACATGAATAAACAAGATGACAACATGTATTTCTTTAACAATATGCATTATTACATTTATTTTTTTCTAATTTGAAATATTTGAAAATTCTGGGTATATTCCATCTCTCAGTGCAAATCAGTGTTGCCATCCAGCAAATTCATGCCCTGTATGTAAAGAGAAAAGTTCTAAATTCTCTTGGGAGAGGAAGGAAACACCTTTGAGTTAAGCACTCACACACAGCTCATGTCGATTTCAGTGGGAGATGCAGCTGCTTAGGAATTCATTTTTTTCTTTCCTTTTTGTTATACAATGAATTTTAAAAAGTGAACCCACTCATTACTCAAATTACCAAAGTCTTACTCACCCAAGTGAGGTTGATTGACTGGAGTGCTGGGAGTTACACAACGGCTAGGCTGATTTTTTTTCGTTGATTATTTTAATAACCAGTCTTTGCCTTTGTTCTTTGCTTTCCTAAGAAAAAAACAAATAATAATAATAATAATAATAATAATAATAAAAGGTGAGCAGTAAATGAGATATGTGAATAGGGGAGTAAGCAGCTAGGCGAGTGCTGGGGACAGGTCACGGAAGAACTATGAGAAGTCAGTGCCCAGTACACCACTATGATTATTAATCCAATTCCATAAGAATATGAAGGGGGCGTGGTGATGGTGATTGTGTTGGGGGTGGAGATAGGTCGAAGGAAGGGTGGGGCCGGTGTGGGAGGGGACCCCAGGAAAATGTGGCCTGGGGCACACTGAAGGAAGAGAGGCAGGAGGGCCAACGCCTGCGTTCCACATGAAAGCATTCTATTTTTAAGTTCAATGACTCTATTAAAAGGTGGACAAGACCCAGGGGACCAAATTGGAGATTCTGCCTGGGGACTGGGGTTTTCCTTCGAATCTTTTCCTACCACTCAGCATAGCCTGGCGATTTCGGGAATGGAATGGAGATGTGAAACCTAAGACCTGGACAGGGAAGAAAGGCGGAGAGATGAGGAAGAGGGCGGTACCGGGAGAGCATGTGCTGCACCCATTGCAGGGACGGAGATGGCGAGTCAGGCCCGACGCTCTGCGGGGCGGTCAGCCGGCCTCCTGCTTGTTCACGGTCGTGGAAAGCACCCTGGGTTCTCTTCGGAGCATAGGAGTGGACATTTTTGCTGCTCAGTGGGATCGAATCTAAATTAAATAAAAAGCTCAGATGAAGAAAGTCAATTACTATTTCTGGCCCATTTAAAGACAAAATGGAGTGAGGAGTGTGAAGGGTAGGCTTTCTGAGGAGCATTGCCGAAACCCAGCGGATCCTCCAGGAGCCACGGAGTCCTCCTACCGCATGCTGACAGATACTGTTGGTGCCAGAGTTCTTATTTCTTTGGTCAGAAATTGCTTTATGTAAAACGATAATTTTTCTTTTCTTTCTTGGTCTGGTAGAACTAATGGGATTTCTCTTTCAAATAAACAGACTATTTCTACTGTTATCTATTGCCCTCTACTGGCTACTTCGATGGTGTTTTACCAGCTACTGAACTGAATGTTTAAGGATGGGTTTGGAATAGTTTAAACAAATAAATAAATTCGACTTTATTTTCCTGGAGAAGCTTAACACGACTACAACTACAACAACAAAAAACACCCAAACAAACAAAAACTAGGTGGTTACTACATTTGAAATAATAAATTGAAAGAAAGTTATTTCTTAGCCTTTGTATAGCATCCTAAAAATGCAGTGGACACTTTATCTTAGAGTAAAATGACTCTCTGGTATTATCTTTCTGCTTTCATGTGCTTAAGACTGTTCTTAAGAGACTCAAAATTCTTGGATTAATTCTGCTTATTAGAGATTAAATCATATAACTTTCCAAAAATTAGACTCTAACAGCAACCTTTGTTATGTAAAGAAAACATCTAAGCCCCAAATCAAAGAGACGTATCTTTGAAGCCAGAACAAGACTTGCAAGGCAAAGGAAATATACCTTCTAAATATTGGCTAATGCAGAACTGCTCACTCACAACACTCACCAGATCATTTCATGCTTTGTAACAACTTAGAACAAATGTTCATGAACTCCGCTGCAGATTTCTGCTTAATCGTCAAAGGAACTGTGATGGAGTGAAAGTTAGTTGCAGAGCTAGGGTAAGAATTAGTTGTCTCAAAGTCCTCAGCTATTGCTTTGTCTGCTGAATAACCCTCTAACTTTAATAGGAATTAGAAGAAAGAATTTGGTGTGTCAAACACTTTATTGCAAAACCAAGGCTCAGTGGTAAATTCTAATTAAAGTCATTTTATTATTTAGAAAAAATACCACGCTTCACATTTTTAAACTGTAAAAAGGGAAGCTACTGTGCCATGGAAGTGCATCGATCATTGTTTACTTAACTGAAGTCTATTGTAGAGTTAGTTATGTTCTGTTATTTATAATTATGTGGGGGTTTGGAGGAGTCCCACTTTCTCTTGGGTTCTTGAAATTAAATAGCTGAGCTGCACGCACCTCCATTCCATTCTGGTTGAGTAAACTTCTTCAGTGTATTGGAGTGTCACACCACTTCCTGGATGAACAGTTGGTTGCTGAGAGCAGGTTTATTTAAAGCAAGAAACTCGCTTAAATTGGTCACGCTGTCGAGGGGGTTATTAATGCACCATGAGCAACGACTATACATGCATGGGGACGTTTGAAAAAGAACCTCTGGTTCTCTGGCGATGTAGGTCCTAAGGAAGCCTCTTTTGTACATCGAAGACTCTATGTTCATTTTATTGTACACTGTCTTAATTTGAGTCTGAAAAAAAGTAGCTCCAGGGCAGACATAAAATTAACTTCTCTTTCAGGGCGCTAACCTTTTGGTTTTAATTTATTCACTTGTCAATCCCGTGAATGCCTCATGAACTCCAGCCATTGATTTCCGTGGCCAGTGCTATTTTTCCTGTTTATTATAATATATTGTCCCATTGTTGCCGGCCGTTTGCACTCAGTTAAATTTCCCACACAGCGGACAGGAAGCTGCTCCATGGCATCAGACTTCCTTGGATTGATTTTCACAGAGGCAGGGAGGGACCAGCCAGCTCCTGGGCTCTTTGTGTGGAGCCTGCCCTGGGCCCCAGTAAACCTCCCTCCGGACACTTCCTTCCAGGCACCCAACACAGACAGCAGCCGAGGGGACCCTCCCAGGCAGTCCCACGCAGCCCCTGGGAAAAGTTCCCCTTATCAGCGCTGAATCTGCATATTATGTCATTTCTTTTTACTTACCATGTGTATTGTCTTTCCAGCCAGCTCTGTGGGAATGTTCTTTCCAAGGGCAACAATGGGGAACCGCAGAACAAACCTGGGGAAATCACTCAGGCCTGGAGCGGCAGGCCTTCCAGTGGCTTCGTAATTAAAAAAACTAAACACTCGTCTCCAATACAAATGATGTTTTTACACTTTCTGGCTACTGAATTATTTATTAATAGAAAGCTTTATCACCAGTGCATTATCCACCACCCTAAATGCAGGTTATAAAAAAATACTGAGAACTCGTATAAGATGAATCAGAAGACCTAAAAAGCTCTTTTAAAAAAATTCAGTGTTTATGCTACTATTTTGAGTTTCACCAAACACTCTCATAAGCTCTTCTAAGCAAAGTCAGCACATACTCCAATGAGTTAGGGTTTAAGACACACCTGCCCTACATAAACTCAGGCCTCAGTTTGAAATACTTTTAAATTCAACAAGCTGTCTTAGAAAACACATACGGCCCTAGTTGGTTTGGCTCACTGGATAGAGCGTCAGCCTGTGGACTCAAGGGTACCAGGTTCGATTCCGGTCGAGGGCATGTACCTTGGTTGCGGGCACATCCCTAGTAGGGAGTGTGCAGGAAGCAGCTGATCGATGCTTCTCTCTTCTCTCATCAATGTTTCTAACTCTCTATCCCTTTCCCTTCCCCTCTGTAAAAAAATCAATAAAATATATTTTTTAAAAAAGAAAACACATACGAGTGTTTTAGAAAAGTATGTTACCACCATTATTGATTTGCTTCCATGTGTACCATCAAACTCAAAAAAATTGTTGTTGTTGTTTTTTTCTTTTTGTGAATTTGCCTTTTCTGGATTACTTTATTGGGACATAGAACACACACTGTAGTAGATAACTTATTAAAAATCAGGTGCTGTCTTTGGAAAAAATGATTATTAATTTACACTCTGAAATCATGTTCCCCCAAGGAGCTCATTATCAATTCGAAAACCTCCTGCAGTAAGTAGTTGACAGATGAAGCCAGTCCCTCAACCACAGCCACAAGCCCATGGAGGCATTGATGTGTGAAAGATACTTGGGCTTTTGGGTACTTTTCTTTTTCTTCAGCTTAGAAGATTTCAGAGGTCACAGAGAGAAAGATGTAAATTGATGGAGACTTTACCAAGGGAACTCAGGCAGACTTGTCAAAAGAGATGAATCTATGGGGACGAAACTCAATTCCTGTTTCAGAGTTGTAATTGCACAGTGTGAGTCATTTCCCCCTGGGAAAATTGATGACGGATTTATAGATCTAATGAATGAATGAATGATTTTGGTCAGTTAAAAACTAAATTCTGTTCCTTTGCATCAACAATGGGCTGTACTCATGGTGTTTGAATTTCATTAAATCATTTCAAATGTTTAAACTTTAGTGGAATTAACCAAATCACAAATAGGGACTCAGACCAGAAAGTTACAGACATACGCATTTCTATTTTCCTGGTTTGGAAACTGAAATCCACAGATATCATGTATTCAATTAAACCTTATTTATAGATCTGGAACAAGTCATACGGAACTGATCTTTCTGCTATCCTAAATTGTTCAGTTATACTGTTCTCCTCTTTTCTTTTTTTTGGTAGGGGTTGGGGTGGGGGAGAATTATTTTATAGTGAATAATGAGGAATAAAAAAATGAGATACCTTCAAGGATTTGAGAGAAAGGAAACCATTGGGTCAAGGAAAATACCACAAGGAGAACCAATTTTAAGGGTATGGAGAGGAGAGATTGGGGAAAAGATGTAGAATCATAAGAGAATAGTGTCATAGAAATTGTTTCAGTGACTCCTTGTATAATCTTGACTCAGGGAGACAGTACGTGGAACAATGTGTCTTTAACCGGAAACTTCATCAGGAATTGATAAACTGGCTAGAGGAATGTGGGGTTATGAGACTTGATCTATTATATTCTGTGTAGACAATTTACATCAATTGAACAGTAAGAAGGAACTACAAATGTAGGGATGTTCTTCATTCTGTGTCTGTTGGTCTAGCCTTGAGAATTTTTTGCATACTTGTTCTTCATACTATTTTATTAAAGTATAGAAGAAACTCCCCTTTCAGGGCCTCAGAAGACACAAAAAAATGTTGCAATGCCATCACAGCATTGTGAGTAATCTCAAAAATGAAAGGGGGAGGCTGGTGGCCTCATGAAGGGAGAGCATTTATTAGGCCTATGTTGCGGCGATTGTGGATAAATTTCTTGAGTTGCTTCCCCCCCCCCCACCTAAATTATGAATTAATTCAAGGACAGCTATATCATCAGCAAAAGGCAGAGAAGACTGTAAGCATATAAGTATTTCCATGGAATTGGCTAAAAAACAAATGAACACAACTTTTCTGTTTGAGATCTCTCTTTGCAGCTTTAGAATCCATCCATCACTGCCTTAATTAAAAACAAAACAAACTAATACATGTGTACTTTGGAAAGGATAAGGGGCTCCCCCTTGATATTTGGCCAAGGGAACTTCTAAAATACTGAGTGATCAGAGAGATCCAGGAAGATAAAGGCTGAAAATGACTAGGAGCTCTGGCGAGAAAGATATCTTTGCTACCCTTTGCCAGAGTCATTTCAGTGGAGTCCTAGAGGCAGAGAGCAGATGGCAGTTGGTAGCAAAATGCATGGCAGGTGAGGATGGGGAGGAAGGGAATGAATATATCACTTTTATCATTTTTAAGCAACTTGGTTGAGAAGAAAAAGAAAGCTAAAAGGGTGGGAGCTAGTAAACGATGTGGAGTCAAAGATTATTTTTTTTTTTAATTTTGGGAAATAAATGAGGATGCTTTGAAGTTGAGAGGAGAGAGAGAAAGAAAGAGACAGAGGGGAGGATATGAGCATTTTTCTCTTCTCACCTTTTATTTTTAATCAACACAATCACCAACCTTTTGTGCCTGTTCTATTTCCAGGCCAGATATCTCATCTGAGTTCTATATGGTACAACCACAGGATGTCCTGTCCTGAAGCTATGGGTCCTTGGTCCTCAGTCACTGTACAAAGGAGATAATTGGATTTGATGAATTTTAGGGGATTTTTTTTGGACTTGTGCCCTCTTGACTTCTCCATTGCAATTGCCCTCTAATTTCTCGCCCTCACAATCTGCATGTGTTGCCAGTACAATTTTTTTAAACACATTTAATTCCCTTCATTTAAAATTATTTAATAGCTCTTCATCAACCACATTTGGATCCAAGATCCTTAGCTTGGAAGATGAGACAAGGCATATCATACAAGTCTCTTTATGAAGCTGGTCATACCCTTTCTTTATATATATCTAATTTCTGGTCGTGCCAACTTGTCTCTCATTAAGCCCATTGTATGGGCCCCGAAGAGTGTCAACATAGGTCAAATTTCTCATTTGCTACTTAAAAGTTTTGTAAACTTAGACAAGTTACTTTATATTTCTTGCAGCTTTCTTATCTGTGGGGTAAATAGTGTTTACCTTTTTGGGTTGTTGAGAGGATTAAATAAGGAATTATTTAAAGTCTTTAGAATAGGGTCTAGTTCAGAATAAATGTTCAAGTTTTGGTTATAATTATTACATATCTTCACACTTTTTCCTTAGTGACTGTTTTATGTTTTCTCACATTTCTGCCAGGGAAACATTCCTGTCTTTTCAATATTCAGTCTAAATGCTAACTCTACGATCAAGCTTTCCCAAATGTCTTCAGGCAGTTAGCCAGGTCTATACTTGCTTTCTATGTTCTCCTTTTCTACCTTGTTTTCTATTTATTTTTCTATTAACTTAGAGCTCAGGACAGCCCTTTGCAGCCATAGAATGATCTGTTTTCATGTTTATCTTCTCAGGCATATTATAAAACCTTCACAGGTGCAAAGGTCAAGTTATACTCACCACTGTACTCTGTAAAAAATGTTATCTTCTCATTAAACTTAATATAATACAAACTAGGGGCCCAGTGCATGAATTTGTGCACCTTGAAAGGAACTGTCGGCCAAGGTGGGCACAGAGGTAGGTCTTGGTGCATCCTCCATGCCCCAACCCAGCCCCTCCTGCCACAGCCCCTGTCCCCATCTGCAGGCCACCCTGCTCCCATCGCTGCCACTCCCACATGCTAAGGGCACCAGTCCTGATCACACCCACTGACAGTGAAGAGTGACTGGGACCAGTGCCAGCAGTGGGTGCGAGCAGGGTCAGTGCCCTCAGTAGGTGTGAGCAGCAACTACTTCCTCAATCGCCCCTAAGGAGCAGGGGGAGGTGGAGGAGCTGACAGGGGCAATCTGGGCTGGCAGACGCCACCCTCACCCACTTATGGTGCTGAGCGATTGGGACCAGTGCCAGGTGCTGGCAGTGCGTATGAGTGGTGGCTCCAGTGCTGGCAGTGGGTACGAGAGGCAGCTGCCTGCCCTGATCACTCCTCAGGAGCAGGGGCAGTGGAGAAACCCTGAGGGGCGATTGGGGCTGGCTGCCACTGCTCGCACCTGCTGACAGCGCCAAGTGAAAGGGGCCGTCACTGGGCACCAGCAGCTGGTGGGAGCAGAGCTGGCACTGACAGCAGGTGTAAGTGCCGGTGGGACTGTGATACATGGATGCAAAGAATTTTCAGTAACCACCAGAGGCCTCAATGACAGCAAATGGCACCCCACCTTGATCTGGTGCCCCTGTTCACTGTTCCACCATCCTGCCACAGTGGACGCCTGCCATGTTCCCCATTCTGCTGCCTGCTGCCAATGTCCTCCATGTTTTGCACGTGCCCCCTGGTGGTCAGTGCACGTCATAGCAACTGGTTGTTCAGTTGTTCTGCTGTTTGGTCTATATTAGGGTTTTATGTAGATCGATAATATCTTTCCATGGTTAATGTAGCCATGTTCCAGATAGTGTTATATAGACAAATAAGATATCAGACCAAACCATCAAGCCTTAATTTGGGGGGCCTAAAAATGCCAATGGCAGAATTTTTAGACCATGTGATGAAACCAAAACCAAACTAAAAATGTGGTAATTCCTAAAGACCAATAGCTTAATTGTTAAGAGAAAAATAATTTGGCACTGTGTTGAGTGTGTGTCAAAAAATTAAGAATCTAAACTAATAAAGGTGTAATATTAAAATTAACTATTTCTTCGGGATGGGTAAGCCACGCCCACCATCCAATCAGAGTGACTGTATGCAAATTAGCCCAGCCAACATGTAGGCTACCACTCATGGACCTGAGTAAACGGCAGCTTCCATTGCAGCAGGAGTGAAAGTGAAACTGCAGCCCACTCCACTTAGCCTGGCTCAAGCAAAACATGTTTGCAACAAAATATCATAGAATCCTCAGGAGCTGAAGGAAACAGCAGGCCTGGCCTGACCACTAAGAGTAACATTGTCTCATTATAGACGCTGCGAGGTGAAGCAGAGAGGAGGCTTCGTTACTAGGAGGCCTCGGCTTAAAGAACAGTGCATCAATTATAGAAGATAAACAAACCCCAGAAACCTGCATCCAGCCAGCCTTGCTGGGACATTGGGTCAATGGGAGCTGTGGGCAGCCTTAAAGCCTGAAAGCGCCAATCAGCCTGTCACCCACACTGGCCACAACCCAATGGGGTGAGGGACATTACTGGGGGGCTTGGCCAGCCTGCAAACAGGCATTAGCCCCTCACCCAGGCTGGTCAGGCACGCCAGCAGGTGGACAGACCAAAGGGGTCCCAGACTGTGAGAGGGCACAGGCCGGGCTGAGGGACCTCCTGAGTGCACAGAGCAGCTGCAGGGCGGAACAGCACAGGACCCAGGACCGGTGAGTGGGAAAGAGGTGGCAGGGTTGGTGGCCTGCTTGGCAGCTGCCCAGGCCCTTTGTGGGGCACCAGGGAGCAGGAAAGAGGCAGTGGGGGCCGGGGTCCTGCTTGGCGGCTTCCCAGACCCCTTGGTGGCACCAGAGGGTGGGAAAGGAAGGCAGCAGGGGACTGGTGAGTGGGAAAAAGTCAGCGGCTTGCTTGGCGGCTCCACAGGCCCTTTAGGGGGCACTGGGGAGCGGGAAAGCAAGCTCTTGGGGGCTGGGGGCCTGCTTGGTGGCTCCCCAGGTCCCTTTCGGGGATCAGGGAGCAGGAAAAGGCTGGCCTGACCATGAGGCGGGGTTTTCCCTGCTTTCTGGTGGCTGGAGGAAGATGGGCAGTAGGCAAGCTTGGGAAGCAGGCAGCACCCAGCCTTGGCCACAGCTCAAAAAAGTGAACAACATGCAGGGGAAGGCAAGAGTCTGAGAGATCAACATAGAGGGGGTGCTTGCTCCAAGCCTTGACGGTGTGCCTGGGGGCAGGCCCCCAGCAGGTAGACACACACAGGAGGATTGCTCCGAGCCTCAGATACGGCTGGGGGCAGGTCCCCAGTGGTGACACACACACACACACACACACACACACACACACACACACAAAATGCACCTGGCAGACTGGGGCCATCATAGGACATACACTGAGGGGTTCCAGACTGTGAGAGGGAGCAGGCTGGGCTGAGGGACTCCCACCCTCCCCCCGTGCACAAATTTCATGCACCGGGCCCCTAGTTAAGGTTATAATTAAGAGTTTCTAACTCTGAATGTATAAGGTAGAGAGATTGAAGTAGTCAGCCCCTCATGCTAACTTACTGTAATTTATGACAGTGATTTCATAAACCTATCATTTTTTTTAAATCCTCATCTGAGGATATGTTTTGTTTTTGTTTTTGTTTTAGAGAGAGAGAGGAAGGGAAAGAGAGACACAGAGAAACATTGATAGGGTGCCTCCCATACTGGGGATAGAATCTGCAATCTACTCATGTGTTCCAAGCAGGAATTGAACCCACTGCCTTTTTGTGTATGGGACAATGCTCCAACCTACTGAGTCATTGACTCAGAACTTGTCACCTTTCAAACAAGCTGATTTGACTGTCTTTTCTATCCAAATATTCAGATGTTGCCATCCTATTTCCTTCACCCTGAATATTAAGATCTCACAGTCACTATTTGGTGTTTAAGAGAGATGTAGAGCAAATGGTTAATAATGCAGAGCCAACATGATGAACCCCTGGAGGAGTATATTATACATAGTCAGGCTACTTGCATCTTAAGAATGTTTTTCATACTAACTAGACTTTGTGAAGTGACAAATAATCATCATCGGACTTTAAAAATTTAAACTAAAACTAAAAACTAGAAATCAAATTGCTCTTATTTGAGAATTAGAGGTCTGGTGCACAAAATTTGTGCATGGGGGTGGGGGAGAGGAATCCCTCAGCCTAGCCTGCACCTTCTCCAATCTGGGAGACTTCCGGAGATGTTCGACTGCCGGTTTAGGCCCAATCCCAGTGGGACATGCCTCTTGCAATTCAGTACCACTTGCTCCTAACTGTTCACCTACCTGCCTGCATAATAGGCCCTAATTGCTCTCCCCTGCCGGCCTTATCTCCCCTAACTACTCTCTCCTGCTGGTCTGATCTCCCCTAACTATTCTCCCCTGCCAACCTGATTGCCCCTAACTGCTCTCCCCTTTCAGCTTGATCATCCCTAATTGCTCTCCCCTGCCAGCCTGATTGCCCCTAACTACCTCTGCCTCGGCCTCTGCCCTCGTGGCTTTGTCCAGGAAGGACATCCAGAAGGATGTTCAGAAGATATCCATTCTAATTAGTACATTACCCTTTTATTAGTATAGATACTATCATTATTATTTTATTTAAGTAATGCATTTTGAAAAATGACAATTAGTCCTAATAGGAAACCTATTTTTTGGAGTGGTTTATTAGGTTATCCATCACACTGTTATCCAAAACGTATTAGTAATATTTCCTCTCTTGACTATAATATATTTTCTCTCAGATATAATCTTTTCAAGTAGTGTAGTAAGTAAAAATTTGGACTTTGTCAGAAACAATACACTAATTTTAAACGTGTATCCATGGTGCATGACTCTGAGGCCCAGTTCTACCTAAGGGCCCAGGGAAATAATCACAGTTTCCTGGAGCACTTACAGCATGAAAACGAGAAAGCTGTCATTAGCATTGAATTCATCAGACAGTGAATGTGCCACCCTGGCATGTCACCTGATCTAAATGATACCAGTGGAAACCACTACTCATAGGAATATTCTGTATGGACAAAACTTCTTTTTACCTGAGTTAAGTCCAGTGTGTCTCTGTTCAAAACGCTTCCTCTGCTGTATCTTCTGTTTGTTGTATGTAAAAGCCAGACAAATTTCCTTTTTAAGAAGCTATGCAAATATATTTGTAGCCTCCATTTACCATCAATGAGTTTCTTCATTCACAACATATGTTCTATAAATTTGATTTAGAAATTGGACTAGTCATAAATGTAATTGCTTGTTTATTAGTGTTTATATGTACATGTAAATAAGTGAAAATATATGAGTTTATATAAGTGCACATTTTGCCCAGGAAGATTATATACCCATCCATATGTCCTTCCCTCTATCTCCATTTTTAATACTTATTTGCTCAGGCCATCCAAGTTAAAGTAATAAGAAAAAATGGGAGGCTTACTGCGTCAGGCTCTGAATTCCACCCAGAAAATATTTTAGCCCCTTTCCTTACTTAAGATTTGACTGTCTTATTTTTCTTACAAGACATTTTACTGTGGAGATCATACTTTATTCTGCCACCTGGGGTTTCAATGTAACTTGCTTTGCTTTCAGATATTTCAAACTCAGAAAGGAATCTTGCCATTGCATTTCCCCCCTATCTTTTTTTTTCTCTGTCCTCCTTCTCTCCCTATTTCATTGTCAAGAGGGGAAAGCTTTTCTCCCAACATGTTTTACATTACAGTATAGATGACAAATCATGACATGGTTAACATGGTCCTTCCAATGTTTGTCGCAATTCCTTTTCTTATGAGCCACAGATTTCCTGAAGAACTTAGGAAAAATTCTCATGAGACTGAATAAAAGGAGTTAGAGTACAACCAGTATGTGTCTCTAGAACACACAGAATCAATATCCAAGGAGGCCCCAGCCATCTCAAATATCTCCTGGCTCATTATCCACGTGGGAGCAGTCCCACCCTTCTCTTGTCTTCTGTAGAGTTTTATGAAAGCTTTGTTCTACTTGCAGTTTATCAGACTAGAGTTTTAAACTTCCACAGTTCTGGGATATGTCACCTTCAGAGTGTCTTCTCCTCTTATCTCAAGAAGTCATACAAATAAGACTCTAGCAACATTTTCATGGGTAATTCATACGAGCAGCCTTTAAACTTGAACTTCTCCTCATTTCTTTATCATCAGGGTAATTATACGGAGACAGGTAGAAACTTCTAAATCACATACAGTAAATACAATGCTGCATCTTATAAAGGAATAATTTAATAGCACTATAAGAAAGTGAAATAATACATTGGGAGGGGTTAACAGGTTTGAGGAAATGAATGTCATGAGATAAAGCATTTTTTCTTCAATGGTCATGGCTACTCCAAATTTCTGACATATAGTCATATAGTCACCTCTTCAAAATGGGCCATTGTATTAGGAAAGGAATCAGGGAAGGGCATCATATTAGAAAACTGAGAGAAATAAGAAAGCGTGCACTCCATGGCTACAACTATAATGACACCTATGGAAACATGGAGGAAGAATAAATGGACTAGAAAAGGTCAATGAGGTAGTAGGAATCCATTTCTAGCAAAATAAGGGATATCAGTCAATTTTACACTTATGATGGAGTTAGTTTGTCTCATGAGATGGTACTTTGTCCGGTTTTAATTCAAAAAATACTACCCAACTTCAATCTAGAAGTTTCGTTCCCACCCTGAAGGGTTAGTCTTCCTATTGAGAAAAAATAAGTTCCTCTTCACAGTTCATAAGAGCCTCTGCTGCTTGCTGTGAGGCTGAGGAGAGAAAGTGGGGATATCTTGTTGACCCTCTTTCATGGTGCACAGCCAGGAAGGGTTGGAAAAGGAAGTCCTATCAAGATGCTATTCTTCAATCTTATCACCAGATCATTTATTTTCCATCGCACACAGTAAGACACAGCCCTGCACTTAACTATTTAACCAGCCAAGGCTAAAGCGATTAGGCTCATCTTTTTTTGATGTCCTAGAAGAGATGGTTGGATGGATGTCAGCTGCCCTGTGGTGATGGAAATGTAGTTCCAGCTGACTGCAGATGTTTTTACAGTTGTCCCTTCTTAGTTTGAAACTCTCCAAACAAATAAAGATTGGCCTTGCAGCTTTTATTTTTAATTTATCCTCAGATGAGAAAACATGTTAGTTGGTTCTGTTTAATGCACTCTACTGATTAATCTATTTCCTTAATTTGATTTAAGCACTTTGAAAGAACATTACAATGCAATACCTATTTCTAAAGATTTCTTCCTTTCCATTACTTTCTGAGTCTTTAAATTTGCTTTTAAATCTCTTCACTATCTAACTGATTAGTTTCCTTAAAGAACACTCTCCTTTTTACCACAATTTCCTCCTTTTTCCCCTTGGAAGTGACTGAGGGAGTGAAGAGTACTTGAGATAATGTGAAGATATTAGCTACATAAAATGAGAAAATAGGAGCTGAGCTATGAATTTAGAAAAGAATTTGTGATACATGGATATATGCCAAAAAGAGACCATCAGAGGAAGTCAGGTAATTAAAATGCTAAGTTACATTTTCCTCTCTGCTATTGGTTTAAGAGAACTTTTCCTCGCATAAAGGGAAATTGCTGCCAATAACTATTTATTAGCTGAGAAGTGATTTCTTTCCTGCATCAGGTCTAAGACTGAGCCAACTATTTACTGAATACATAAGTGGGGGAAAGGAAAAGAGAGAGAGAGAGAGAGAGAGAGAGAGAGAGAGAGAGAGAGAGAGAGAGAGAGAGAGAGAGAGACTCTTGCATTGATTTGATCATTAGCAGAAATGATCTATTGAAGTTTGCAAAAATTATTTCTACATCACTTTTTGCCAGTAGGACTGACTGCAATTCCTTGATGCAATTAAGAGAACCTCTTTTCCTCCAGTTGAGCAATTCAGAGATAAATGAAGATCAAGATGATCCAGCTATTAATCCCAGACGATCCATGAAAGAAGCCAAAGAATAAATGCAAAGGAAACTGTGACTAACCTTGACTGGATAAATCAAATAATGGAGAAAAACCCTGGGGATCCTGCAAACATGGCTCTGTGCTACTCTCCTTAGCAGTACTGGGGCAATATCTATCACAGGAAAATTATCATTCATGGCCATTCATTTGTTTAATTTCTTTATCTGATGATCATTTGATATTGGTTCCACAATTATCATGGGGTCAGATGTCATGAGTTTGATGACTTATTTGACTTTTGTGAACCCAGCAAAAAATATTCAGAATCTTAATAATGTACATATAATTACATTTAAAGGAGGCAAGCTGAAATATATGACACCAACAACAGGACAATCAAGACAGTTTATAAACCCTTAATTCTTTTTAAATTAAAATTTCATGATTTTGATAGCAATTTCTTGGCATTTTTCCCAATAGATGGATTCATTCACATTCACATTTTTAGCACTGCTTCCCAGAACAATGAAGGAGGAGCAATTCAACTATCAACTCATGTTTTATATATTTTTAAAAGGTCTCTATTTTTATTTTAATCTTTCAAAAACTTTTCCTCCTCCTCAAGGAATCTTGAATATTATTATATTGGACAAGAAAGATCATTTCCCCCTAAAGTCTCAAGTAGAAATTGGCAGAATGCCCTTTCTCATCAGTTAGAAAAGATGTTACTTAAGTAATTGAGTCAGTCTCATTCTTCATCGGCCCAGCAGTTACCTATGGTCATGCAGGCTCTTTTTTCTTAGCCTTTGTGAAAACCTCTTTGTACAGTCTTCATTTCACTTCCATCTTTCCTGCTAATCTTGAATCAAGGAAAAGTGAAATCTTCTCCTGAATTAAAAAAATAAATAAATAAAGCAAGTTAAGAACACTGGACTATTGATCTTTTCAAAGGTCGAATATTGTCCTAATCACGTTGATAAGCACCTTATAACTGGGGCTACGGGAAGCACCCTCATTTAACTTATAATAAATAGCTTCCTATTTTCAATTCCAAAAGACTTCTACATGGGCTACTTCAAGACATCCCATCCTAATAAAGTCTCAGTCTGCATATAGGAAACGTTCCCACATAAATGATTACTTTCCCAATTTTCTTTTGAAAAAATTCCAAATTGTTCTCTTGGCTCTGTGAAAATGTGGGCATTTGTTTCGCCTTTCCATCATCTCCTTGATTCTGGGAAGTTCTTAGGGAATAGGAATTATAAAACTAAGGCTTGAACTTTCCTCCTCTTTTAGGAACTTGAGTTCTTTTTCTTTTTAAACATATTTTTATTGATTTCAGAGAGAAGGGGGGATGGAGAGAGAGATAAAAGCATCAATGATGAGAGAGAATCATTGGCTGGCTACCGCTTGCACGCCCCCTACTGGGGATCGAGCCCACAACCCTTGCATGTGTCCTTGATCAGAATCGAACCTGGGACCGTTCAGTCCACTGGCCAATGCTCTATCCATTGAACCAAACCAGCTAGGGCGGAACTTGAGTTCTTATGGATCAGTCCACTTGATGTGAAGAAAGGAAAAATGGTTTAAGGTGAATTTTAATGGGAGGAACCTCACTGCCCTGACGGGTAAGGACAGAAAGCTTTAAGAACACAGACATCTGACAGGAAGTATTAGTTGAAGTGAGAGGGGATAAAGTGGAAAATTAAGAGTAAAAATAAATGAAATGTATAATCAAATTTTTATATTCTGAGCTCTAATTACAGTTTAAAGAGTGTTTTAAAACCACATGGGCCATGCCAGTAGATGACTGGGTACTGGAGCAAGGCCTGGCTGGTTATCATAGCTGAAACCTTCCCATGGAAATTTTCATGACCTATTAAGAATAACAACAATATTTTATCCTGTATAGACATAAGATAGAAAGGATGTGTGTTCTGAAAAAAAAAACACAACAAAAGTATTTCTCTGTGAAAATGTTATGGAAAGTTAATCTAGCAATACATTTCTTCAGCATCCAGAGAGATTCAGGTAGGAAGAAAGTTTGCTTTTACCTCAACCTTCAGGCTAATTTAAAACTTAAAATAATGCTATGCTTTATTGATTTCTTTTAGCATAATGATCATGCTTTATGTGTATCCTTAGGACTTCCAGGCCTCACCCATACTCAGCAATGGTTCACAACTTCTACATACAGACACATGCCACCCTCTTCTACATCCTTCATTTTCATCTTTCCTTTCATGATGGCTAATTTTATGTGTCGAAAATGTTATGTGCCATTATGACCAGCTATGTGGTTGAACATTATTCTGGATGTTTCCGTCAGGGTGTTTTTGAGTGAGAGTAAGCATTTAAACCAATGATATTACTCTCCTTAATGTGGGTGGACCTCATCCAATCTTTTGAAGGAGTGAAAAGACAGACCTCCCTCAAGCCAGAGGATAGGGGAAATCCTTTCAGCAGACATACTCCCCCACTTTTCCCCACCCCAAAATAGAAAAGTACAGAGAAACAACAGAGGTCCTTATTGTATAGAAGATTTAAAAGCCTTTATACTCATTATCTTTTTCGAAGAACTTAAAAGTAGCGTTAGAAGACAGATTAAGACATTAGAATCAAAAAGTAGTACTAGGAATAGAGAGGCATGGAGCTCTGCCCTTGTATTTTACCTCAAAAACAAGGAAAGCAGGAAGGAAAAAGAGGCTGGGAGTCCCCAGAAAGGACCCCTCCATCATGACCAACAGCAAGAAGGTGAGCAGAATTTCCAGGAGGCAGAAATCTGGAATGAAACTCTTTAAATCTCTCTTACAGACAAGGTTTGGAATAATAACCTTCAAGTTCATTTCAATGTTTGAATTTCGGGGTAGTTCTCTTTCAGAATCCAAATGCAATCTCAGCTTCCACCTATGTCACCTATGTCCAGGCCTAGTTAGTATTAGCTTTAAATTATTATATTGAATAAAGTAATGTGCTTGTGTTTTGAAAAATCTCTTTAGACATTATTGTTAAGATAAAGAGAATTTGATGTAGAATAAAATTTAAAATTGGTTAAGGTGGAGGAGGGGGAGAGAGAGAGAGAGAGAGAGAGAGAGAGAGAGAGAGAGAGAGAGAGAGAGAGAGAGAGATTTGAGAGAGACAAATCTATTGATGCTTTATGCATCCCCTCTAGGGCAGGGGATCGAACCTGCAACCCAGGCACATACCCTTGACCTGAAACCCTTCAGTGCATGGACTGACACTACCATTGAGTCACACCAGCCAGGATAGAAAACTGCTTTTTTAATTACTATAACAGTAAATAACTTATAGTAACACACCCTGAGATATGAGCAGGAACTTGCTTGTGATACTCACCCTTTATTCTGTGAGGAGATTCTTAGTGAGCTTTGGAATCCAGACCTTGTGAAACATGGACCTACTTAGAGGTATTGGGGGGATTTGCTTTAGACAAATACTCTAAGTGTTCTCTTTTTTAAAATATAAATTGTCTTGCAGTTCTTACCTCCTTAATAGTATTTAGAGGAATGCCATTTTTCTTACAAATGGAGATGGTCCTACTGTCTTTTAAAAAGTGTTGTTTGTCCCAGGGATAGTGTGTGTGTGTGTGTGTGTGTGTGTGTGTCCTCATGCATGTGTACATGTACTTTCCATCTAAGAGACAATTACAGGAGATGAGAAGAGTCACTGAAAAGGAGTAGGAAAGAATGAGGAGGCCATTCTTTACCTCCAGCCACAAAGAAGACAAAGTACTAAAGGCTCTATGGCCACCCTGCTGAAGACCTCCATCACTCCCTGCTGTGCCACCATCCCTCCAGGAAGCCTGCCTCAGGGCCCTTGCATGTGCTGTACTTTCCTTGTGAAACACTCATCTTCTAATTAGCTTTATGTAAACCCCCTACATGCTCAGAGATCTTTGCTTAATTACATGTTCTTAGTGACTCTTTTCCTGAAGGACCCAATTTAAAACTGTAAACCCTCCTGAATACCCATTATCTTCTCTTGCTTTATTTTAGTTATTTACTCAATATTTTACTTGTATATTGTTAATACTCCATGCTCCAAAAAGTATAAATTCTATGAGGGCACACAGTTTTGATCTTTTAAAATGTATTACTATGTCCTAATATCTAGCTTTTTTTTGCCTAACATTTCTGCTTATTGGGTAAACAATTTTGAGCCAAAATCATGTTTCCACATTCCTGTTAAGAGTTACACACAGGTAAGAAAATCTTTAAGCTAGAATGCTAGAAGAAATAAAACTTAACTACATTACAGCGTGTGTGTTATAAAAAAGATTTATAAGGATGTTCTGTACATTCTTGACAAAGAACAGAATGTCATAAGAAAATTGAAATTCTGTAGATTGAAATGTTCCATCTTAGATCAGGTCTGGAAATTATTTTTGTCAAATATGGGTGTTTTGGAAGGCTAAAGCTGGGTGAGCTATATGTGCCAGTGGTTAAATTCCTGCATCCTTAGACTCAGGGGTAGGCATACCTTGTTTTGGTGATGGTATAAAAACACTTAGGGACGCTTTGGTGCACTCTTAAATGGCAATAAATGCCAGAAAAGTGATCAACTATGACTCCCCTCAAGCAAAACAATCCACAGAAATGACATTTTATACTGTGTATAGTGTATTTCAAAGTAAAAAATATATAGTTCGGTTCATTTTTTATAAAAATGTAAGAAGTACCTTTGCACTCTTATGAAATAGCCAATAGTAGAAATACATTATATATTCAGTAATTGGGGGAGGAAAGGACATGGACAAAGAAGAAAATAAATGGGAAAGGAGGGGGAAAATCAAGTAAAAGGCCCTCTAGGGGAGCCCATTCACCTGCTTACTATTCTGACCTCTGTGTCTCTTAACTGCCACCACAGCTTCCTGTGGGAGATAGCATATTTATGACCCACTATCAACCTAGATTCCAGATCCTTATGGTGACACATAATCACATTAGAAGATCATTTTGTGCTTTTAAATAAGTCACAAGACAATAGAGTGGTGAAGGCTTGGGTGGGGTGAGTGTGGGATGGAGAGGGTCATTGGAAAAAAATAACAAAGGGGACATATGTAATTCTTTTAACAATAAAGAGAAATAATAATAATAATCTAATAAAAGGGTAATATGCAAATTGACCCTCACTCCATCACACCTAAGTCACGTCCATCAGCCAAACCATGCTCACCAGCCAATCAGAGTGACTATATGCAAATTAACCCAGCCAAGATGGCGACCGGCAGCCACAGAGCTGGAACAAGCAGGACACTTGCCCTGGCAATGCAGGAAGCTATGGTTCCTGTCTGCCTAGACCAGCTATGGACTCCACTCAAAACAACAAAGTTTCAATTATAGAAGATAAATAAACTCCAGAGACCTGCTTCAACCTTGGGCTCAAGGAAGCCTTGGGATCCTGGGTTGTCAGGGGCAACCAACCTGGGCTTCGGTTAAAGCAACAAAGTTTCAACTTTAGAAGTTAAATAAATTCCAGCTAGCCTCACTGCAAACAGCCATCAGCCCCTCACCTAGGCTGGCCAGGTACCCCAGGGGGGAACACCCACCTTGAAGGGAAACAGCCATCAGCCCCTCACCCAGGCTGGCAACACACCCCAGAAAGGGAAACCCACCTTAAAGGGGCTGAGGCCAGCCTGCAAACAGCCATCAGCCACTCACCCTGGCTGGCCAGGCACCCCAGCAGGACCCTCACCTTGATCTGGGATACACTTCAGGACAAACGAGCCAGCTCCCACCCATGCCTTTATCCTATATAATAAAAGGGTAATATGCAAATTGACCCTAACAGTAGAACCACTAGGAATGACTGGTCACTATGCACACACTGAAAACCAGGGGGCAGATGCTCAATGGTAGCTCTGCTCAGCCACAAGCCAGGCTGCCAGCTGCCAGCATAGCAGTGGTGGCGGAAACCTCTCCCACCTCCTTAGCAGAGCTAAGGATGTCTGACTGCAGCTTAGGCCTGCTTCCTGCTGGCAAGTGGATATCCCCCGAGGGCCCCTGGGCTGCCAGAGAGATGTCTGGCTGCCAGCTTAGGCCCAATCCCTCAGGGAGCGGGCATAAGCCAGTAGGTGGACACTTCCCAAGGGATCCCAGATTGCTAGAGGCACAGGCCAGGCTGAGGAACGCCCCCCACCACCCCTGAGTGCAAAAATTTTTGTGCACAGGCCTCTAGTAATAATAATCCTATCTAATAAAAGAGTAATATGCAAATTGACCATCACAAGATGGCTTCCCCCATGTGGTCAAAGATGGCCACCACAAGATGGCCAGCAAAAGAGGGCAGTTGGGAGGAACCCAGGCCTCCAGGGGAGAACAGTTGGGGAGGACCAGGCTGGCAGAGGAGGCCAGTTGGGGGACACCCATCCCTGCAGGGGAGGACAGTTGGGAGAGACCCAGGCCTGCAGGGGAGGTCAGTTTGGGGGACTCAGGCCTGCAGAGGAGGGCAGTTTGGGGGACCCAGGCCTGCAAGGGAAGACAGTTGGGGGGACCCAGGCCTGCAGGGGAGGACAGTTGGGGGAGACCCAGGCCTGCAGGGGAGGACAGTTGTGGAAAACCCAGGCCTACAGGGGAGGACAGTTGCGGGGACCACCCTGGAAGAGGAGGGCAGTTAGGGGCAATCAGGCCAGCACAGGAGCAGTTAATCATTGATCAGGTTGGCAGGGGAGTGGTTAGGGGCAATCAGCAGGTGAGAGATTGGGAGGCAGCAGTCCTGGATTATGAAAGGGATGTCCGACTGCCCATTTAGGCCCAATCCCTCCGGGGTATCGGGCCTAAACGGGCAGTCGGACATCCCTCAAGGGGTCCCAGATTGGAAAGGGTGCAGATTGGTCTGAAGGACACCACCACCACCCCTACCCTCACTTAGTGCATGAATTTCATGCACCAGGCCTCTAGTAAACAATAATAATGTCACAAGAAATTCAGCAGGCCCAAAGCAGGACTCAACATCTTCTTCCTTTAAAAGTGCTATATTTCTCCTTCCTTATGTCACCTCAAGGTGATGTTTTATACTTCCCTCTACATTAATTTAATTGTTAGATCTTGTTGAACTTGCTATTAAACTCTATTTTTTAACCTTTAATTTTATACTCTCTCTACTACTAGGACTTGATAATTTCATTGAGTCTACTGCAACTATCACTTTGCTTCCAGCCTCTATTTCTTTCCATCTGGGTTCTACTATAAAAATTACTTTTTCTGCCCAAAGTTCCCAATCTTTCATGTGCTGTGGCTTTCACATACACACACACTCACACGGTCATAGTCCGATATTCACCCTTCCTCCCCAAAACTGTACGTTGAAATAAAACAAATACAACACTGCTGCTTTTGGGGGTGTGATAGTCATTAAAATATTTTAAAACCATGAAAGTAATGCAATCAGCCATTTGAAGATTTAAAAAATATCATTTAACTGGAAAAATAAATAAATTAGCAATTTTGATTTTAAACATTTTTATTTTTATATGAAATAATTCAAACATACTAAAAAATCAATGAAAATAACATAACAGAAATCCATGTATGGACCACCCAGATTTAACAGCTGTTAACATTTTGTTACACTGGCTTCAAAGTTCTCTTCTTTGTTTTAAAGAAAAAAAATAACTGAAGCTGGGCGTCCATCCATACCCCTTCCCTGCCTTTCTAGTGGCTGAAGGTTTGTGTATCATTCTGCATATGTTTGTATCCTATGCATGTTTATATTGATAAGCAATTTATTTTATTGTTGTTTAAGTTGTTATTTAAATTGTAACACGCAATATTTACCCTTTTGCACCTGACATTTTATTGTCAACATATGTGCTGACACATGTTGATATAGTTCATTTAATAAATATTCATATGAGATTCCAGTATTTGAATAAACTCATTTATTTATATATCCCCCTACAGAGGGACAGTGATGTCCCAGTTTTATCATTATTTCACTGTTATAAACAAAATTCCTTGTGAATATGCTTGTGCACATATGGCAGACTTCATAGTCTTGAGCACAGAGGCAGGGTTATGTAGAAGTGCAGCTCCTACATTTCAGTAATACACCTCCTTAGCTTTGCTAGAAATTACTGAGTTGTGCACCTAGTAGTATTATATGACAGTTCTCTCCATCATTGTCACGCATAGACTTTTCCCAATTTTCAATTGAAATGGAATTTCATCATTGGTTTAATTTGCAATTCCTTGATTCTTAATGATGTTGTAGGAATATATGCATGTTTACTGGCTACTCTCATTTTCTTTTCTATAGATGGCAGAATATTTACAATTTTTTCCACTCAATTATTGAATTGTTTCGGAATTTTTTCACTAACTTGTGACACATCCCAATCTCTGAAAGGTAGATGGAATATAGAGATTACAAATATTTTCTTCTAGTTTATTGTTGTTTTCACTTTATGTTTCAATTTTAATTATACCAAATTTATCAATCTTCAATTTTTCATTTTTTGGATGTGTATACTTGTATAAGCTTTACTTAACGAAAGCTTCCCAACAGCAACAACATATATTTTATATTTTCTTCTAAATTTTAAAATTTATTTTGTATTAAAAGTCTTAATCCAAATGATTGTGTGTGTGCGCACACATGAAGGGAAGAGAAGGTAACTTAAAATAAGTGAAGGTTTTAAATGTGGGGGTTGGAGGGTGACGCAGTTTATTAACATGAGTGTGACTGGCACTTTCATCCACATCAGGCAAGACTGAAGCACACCACGCCCTGACTGCTCTGGCTCAGTGGATGGAGCGTCAGCCTGTGGACTGAAGGGTCCCGGGTTCGATTCCGGTCAGGGGCATGTGGCTTGGTTGCGGGCACATCCCTGGTGGGGGTGTGCAGGAGGCAGCTGATCGATGTTTCTCTCATCAATGTTTCTGACTCTCTATCGCTCTCCTTTCCTCTTTGTAAAAAAACCCAATAAAATATATTTTTAAAAAAAGATTGAAGCACACCAGTTATTAAGTATGATTGATGTACAACTGATAAATAACCAGTTAATAGTTCCAAAAGTAGAGTTGAATCCATGTTTGAACAACTCATTGAAATCTCAGGGATGGGCCTAAAGCTAGAACAGGACCTGATACATTTATTTTGGATGTATCTGTATAATTGGTAAACTTTGATAAAATAAGGTATTGTATTTATTTTTCTTTTGTATTTTAAACCACAAAGATAAAATTGCTTTGTATACAGTAGGAGCTCCTTAAATATATTAATTGTGAATACCTTTGTTGGGGTTGGAGGTCATTTCACACTTCAAATGCTTTTCACCAGAAGTTTGAAATTTTCCAGAAAGAGAAACTTCTAACGCATAAGATTAAATCTAAAATCTAATTATAGGATCCAGAAACCAAGCTGAGATATTTTTTTTGATAGGAAATTATAAATTTTTCTTTGGGTAAGTTCAAAGACAGCTATTATAACAACTTTAGAGATGTTTCTAGGTCAGTTGTGTGAGTGTCATACTGCACATGAAGCTACCCATTGAAGTGTTATTTTATTCTCAGTGATAAATTGGAATAGAATATAATCTAATACTAGAAATATATTTTAGTGGGAGAATAATGCTGCTTAAGAATTATATGGACAAATTTTAAAATTAAAATAAATCTAATGTATTTTGTCTTAGAGGCAGGATTCTAGTTTCCTGGTTTTGGAGGGTCTTTCTGAATTGGATTGTTCTTGATGTAAAATATTCATGGTTTATTTTCCTTATTTACTAAGAGTTAAGGGAAAATCAAATCAATAACTCACTATAGATTCAGTTTGATTTTCAATAAAGCAATGTGATGACTATAACTCCACTTGTAGTTACTCTATAGTCATATATCACATGGTTCAATTCCAGACTTAAAAGTATTTGATTCTTGAGTTTAACCCTTCCTCTTGAATGTGAATCTATGGGTCACTGAAAACAAAAGACCACTTACTATGTCTTCTTTATAGGTTTTATGATAACTGTTCAACATGTGGCTAGAATGTGCAGCCAAGTGGGAAATATTAAAGATATGGAGCTATGCTATTGATAGAGTAGGATTATGTATTGGATTCTGAGAGTTGCAGTAACAAAGTATCACACACTGTGTGGATTAAAAAACAGGAATTTATTTTCTTAGAGTTCCAGAGGTTCCCTTCATATCAACATCTTGGCAGAGCTAGTTCCTTCTAAGGGTTCTGAGTAGAATCCTTCCTTGTCTCTTCTCAGTTTCTGGTAATGGCCACCAGTCCTTGTCATTCCCTGCTTGATCACCTAATCTCTCCTCTGTCATCTCACAGTGTTCTCCCTGGATTCTGTGTCCTGACATGGCCAGTTGTTTTCTCTGTGTCTCTCTCTTTTTCTTCTAAGAACACCAGACATATTGGATTAGGGACCCACCCTACTGCAGTAGGACCTCATCTAATCTAATAAAAGAGTAATATGCTAATTGCATCACTCCACTACATCCCAAGTCAGGCCCACCAGCCAATTAGAACAACTATATGCAAATTGACCCAACCAAGATGGTGGCCAGCAGCCACAGATCTAGCGCAAACAGGAGGCTTCATTGCTTCGGCAATGGAGGAAGCTGCCTGCCTAGGCAGGCTGTGGCCTCCGTTCAAGGAAACAAAATTTCAGTTATAGAAGATAAATAAACCCCAAATACCTGCTCCCAGCCAGCCTAACTGGGAGCTTGGGTGACTGAGGGCTGTGGCCAGCCTGCAAGCAGCCATTAGCCCCTCACCCAGGATAGCTCAACCATCATGGGGTGAGGGGGTTCCTGCTGGGGGGCTTGGCCAGCCTAAAAACAGCCATTAGCCACTCACCAAGGCTGGCCAGGCACCCCAGTGGGACCCCCACCCTGATCCAGCACACCCTTCATGGCAAACCAGCCAGCCCTCACCCCACTTAGAAAATTGAGGCTTCTGGTGAAAAGGTAGTTCAGGAGATCATGCACCAGGCCTCTATCCTATATAATAAATGGGTAATATGCAAATGGACCCTAGCAGCAGAACCACTGGGAATGACTGGTCACTATGACCCACACTGACCACCAAGGGGCAGACACTCAATGCAGGAGCTGCCCCTGGTGGTCAGTGCATTCCCATAGGGGGAGCTCTTCTCAGCCACAAGCCAGGCTGATGGCTGCCAGTACAGCAGTGGTGGTGGGAGCCTCTCCTACCTCCTCAGCAGTGCTAAGGATGTCCAACTGCAGCTTAGGGTTGCTCCTCACTGGCAAGTGTATATATCTGAGAGCTCCTGGGCAGCCAGAGGGATGTCTGACTGCCAGATTAGGCCCGATTGCCCAGGGAGCAGGTCTAAGCCAGCAGGTGGACATCCCCCAAGGGTTCCCAGACTGCAAGAGGGCACAAGCCGGGCTGCACCGGCCTCTAGTCTTTAATGAACATTAAACATTAAGTTTTGCCAAACAATTAAAATATATCTACCCAAAGGTCCCAATATATCACTTTCATCTATGTTTTTATACTTGGGGGTTACTCAATAAGATTTCATTTAAAAATAAGAGCTGTATTGCAAAAAAAGGATGACAGAAAGAATATACTAAAAAAAACACAACTCATGTGTTTTAATCCCCACATAATCTTTCTGAGGAAATAAAGGCCCAGAAAAGGACATGAAAGGGTTAATGAGAAGCAGTGGGTGTGCCCTGCATTGCCCATAATTCCACACAAAATAGATTGCTAGCACATGCTTGTGGGCATCTGATGCCATCCATATTGGTGGGACCGTCTTAAAATGTTTACTTTTGTTTCTCAAACCATGGATTACTTGGCTCTAGGTGCTTTGCTCTAGGAATCTGGATAAACTAGAATTTTGATTTTGTTGGAGGGCTAAGTGGATAGCAGTGGAGGGTCAAGAAAACTAAGGCTTCTGCTGAGAAGGTAGTTCAGGAGATCATGCACAGAGGTTAAGCCCGGTGGAGGAGTAAGTGCAGGTGAGAAAATCCAATAAATGACAAGAAAATGATGGCATGCAGAGCATGGAGGCTCGGGAGAAAATAGAGTGGTTACCAGGGAGTGAAAATTGATAGACCGAAGACTGATGGTCAGTGATTGAAACACCAGAGTTGAGAACATAATGTAAAGAGGTTCTGGGTGATAGGATGTTGCAAACACTGGTTGTGCATGATGGTGAATGAGTCTGAAAGGAAATGAAGGTCATTGTAAGTGACCATGTAGGAAACTCCACATGAATATCAAAGAGCTCCATGATGCTGGTGGAAGTTAGGGTATAGTAGAACACTGTCGCCCTTATGACAAAATCATCAATGACTGGATAGATAAGCAGGAGCTTTAGAGATGGCTCTAACATGGAGGCATGTCAGGACATTTGCGTGAACAGAATTATTACATGATAAGAAAAGGAGGCAGAGTACAGGGGTAATATCAGACAAAATATTCACCTCACTGCCTCATTCCTTGATGGGCTATGAGAGATGCTGTTTCTGGAGATGGTTAGGAAGAAGATGATGCAGGAAATTATTCTAGAGGAGGCAATAGGAACTCTGGGAAGGAAGGGCATCTATGAGAGGATAGCAAGCAAAGAGAAATCACGGAGAATTGAAGAGTGACAGTTTAAGTGGCTGTCTCGGGAGAGAACTAGTGGGCAGTGACAGTTACATTGAGGCAAATAGGGACATGGAGTAGTTGGTTGTCCCTCAGGTTCTGATGGAATTCTTTTATAGAGGTTGCTGACTCACAGGCAACTTTATGTGATGTGTCCAAGCCCATAAACTAAGGAGACTGTGGTCAAAGAGAGTGAAGGCACATGCCTTCATTGGCATTTGTGAGTGCCAGTCACTGTGAAGACAAACACAAGGGACATAGTTCTAGCCCTGCGACTTTCAGCCTTTTGCATCCCATGACACATATAAACTAATTACTAAAATTCTGCTGCATACCAAAATATGTTTTTTTTTGCCAATCTGACAAAAAATAGGTATAATTTTGATTAATTTACAATGAAAGTAATAATATTAATTATCTACCCTTTTTGCTCCAAAGTGACTTCTAAAAAATCAGGTGCCTGCACTTGTATATAAGGATTTCTGATACCAAGAATCAACCAATCAAACTCAAACTAGTTATGCGATGTGACCAATAAGATGCGACTCTATTATATGGCCTTTATATTTATGGTACAAGATAAAGCATTCTCGTTAGACAGCTATTGTTGTGTTGGCTTTTGTCATTTTTCTATTTGAAAATCTAAGGCAAAAAAGATTAATGCCCCTGATAAATAATCAGGTATTGCATGTTTTAAAAATTTTTGAGGCACATGGGTTGAAAATCGCTGCTCTAGCTTGTGGAGGAGCTGAGTTTGTTGTGGGGTCATGGAGGTAAATAAGAAGTGAACAACGCTACAGAAATATGTAAGCACAACATTGTGGGAGTGTGTACAAGGGACTTTGACTTGCCCTGGCCTTTACCAGGAATGCTTCATAGAAGACATGAGCTTGGTGAGCCTTGATGGATGGGTAGGATGTCATTGGTGAAGGCTGATAATGGTGTGAGAGCCAAAGGCATTCCAGGATATTGGACACAATGGTTTTCAGGTATTTGGGTGAACTGGAGGGAGACACCTGAATGCTACGGTGATACAAAGACAAAGCCCTTGAATATTGGGCTGTGGTATTGAGTAAGTCTTCTGGTCTTGAGCCTTTGAGAGAGAACCAAATGGTCCACTCTGGAGTAGTCAGACAGAAGTTAGAGGTAAATGAGGACCTGGCTTCTTGATTAGGACAGTGTTCTGTTCTTCAGATAGTGGGACCTACAGGATGGTTCTGTGGGTGGTCACTGAAAAACTCATCAGGACTGATCTTAACAGAGAAGGAGGGGTTCCACCTCAACAAAGTGTATAAAACTGTTATAAATAGTGTCCTACTGACAAATGCCTGGCCATCCATGTGATTCATTTAGATTGGTGTGTGTATATTTCAATTAGCAAAACCAATATAATTTTCATGTTAACTCACTATTGTTATGTGTCCCCTTGTCATCCTCTGAGAATGTCAAAGGACAGAGTGTTATGAAAATGGTGGAAGGAAAAGATGAGCTGAACTTTTGTCCATCCGGCTATTAACCTTTGGGTGTTTTTTTAAATATAGTTCTTTCATTATCTCTAGCATGTGGAAAACCTTTCATTATGTATTATTGTAAAGTGACATGTGGAAGATGTGAATTTTGATGAAAAGTGCCCCCTTGATAGATAAAAGAGGGTGCCAATCAGGCCTAGAGAAATAAGGTGTGAAGGATCACTCCAGTTCCTCTGTCAGACCATTTTAACTGTGCTCTGTGATGGAGTGATAGGGCTATAGATAAGGGAGACAAATAGGCAATCTGTGTAGACTTCAGGCTTTTGATCACAGATAGCACCTAGCAACTGATTCTGCGCTGACCTTAGAAGTAAACAATACCAGGACCAGAATTGCTTGATAGTTTAATAAATGATCTATTAAAATGAGGAATCTGAAAAGGATTATTAACATGATCATTAACACTAAAATGGATACGTTTGCTTTAAGCGTTCTAGAAGAGGATACTTGAAAAAGGAGCCTGAAGAATTAGAAAGCTTGTATCACAAAACAAAGATATTTAAAAAGATTGTTTTATGGCCATAGATTTATTGGTCTCATATTTCTTACATATGAACCATATTCATAACTTAGAATCTTTCTATGTGTCGAACATCAAATTTTCTCAGACTATTTGTGGTGAGAAGCCAGATTTGCAAATTTTCAACTCATGGCAAAACCTTACATTTAAATACGAAAGAAGTAAAGTACTAGAAATATTTGTAAAAGTATATAAAATACAAGCCTTACTTTTTTATTGCTGGATTTGACGACATAAAATCACCTTTTCAACATGTTCTAAACATTTCTAAATGGTTACTTTCAACTTTAGTACCTGTCTAGTCAAAGACAGGTAGCGGTTTTGGACTGGCACCTTAGCACTGAGAAGCATGGTTTATATGCAAAACTCTCTGAGCTGGGAGGCCTTCAGTCCACCCTGTTACGTTCACAGAGACTCTGCCAGGCAAGAACATCATGCTGTCCCCTGGTGAAGCTGAAACAATGAGTAAGACCCATTTCCCATCACGAGGGCTCACAGTCCGATGCTGAATACCTGCTGAATCAGGTGCCAGGTAACTTCAACCCTCCGTAATGTTGTTGGAAGCCTTTTTAGTTCCATAATTATTTTTAAAGGTAAATAACAAATCTGATCACTTAAAAATGCTTTTGGCTCCAAAATCTGTTTCTATAATGATTATTTTATTGAATAAGTGACCACATGTATTCCAGTTCAAATCTTAGATCTTTTAAAAATATTTTTATTTATACTTGGAAATTCCACTGTAGCCCTTTCTTTGTAGATTTCTTTTCCTGATGTTCAGCAAGCAAAAAATATATGTCCTTGTACCTTTTCCTTTGCTGCTAAACTTTACTGTGTTTATTATTTCAATGTTATGTTGAATTCTAATACTATTGCCAAAAGTGATAATTACATCTCTTAGATTATTGTTGGTTTGTTTCATAAGTGTATATTATCTATGTGGTAAAGTTGAAAATATTAAATTATACCAGATCCCAAGTGGGCTTCTTACAAAATCACATTTTTATTAAGTTATAAAATGGAAATGTAATTATTCATTGATTAATATTTCATTGAAACACCACAATTATATCTGTGTCCATGTACCTTTATTATGACCTCCAGTCCTAGTTCATGTTGACTCAGACTACATGGAACTGTGATAGGAGACAATAAAACTTTATTAGTGAAGAAAGATGATGCCATATCTGCCCTCTAATTTACCAGGCCATCATCATAGGACGAAATTATAAAACTTTGACAACATTTTGCTTCACGACAGTATGTGAATTATTATCTAGCTCTATGTGCTTTCCTCGGAGCTTGCAAATTGATTTTTGGATGATTTGTTCTGGTTTTCCCAGGTAAGAAAAATAAGCTGATGCCTGTAGCTCCAGGATCATTGCTCATCCCATTTTTAAATATAGACACTGCATTTGCCCTTTTTAAGTCCTCCAGCGCTTCGCCAGTGTCCTCCTTGAATTCTTAAAATAATAGCTGGTCACCTGATGAATATTTCAGCCAAGTCTCCTGACATATTAATCTTCTAGTTCCATGCATTTGAACAAATCTATCCTTTCAAAATGTTTCTTTTTTAAATAGAATAAAGCAAGGAGACAACTAATAGGATAAAGACTGAAAACCATTTAGTTATAGGAGCCTATTTGGTTCTGATAAGAGAACACCAACTAAGTTGTGACAGGCAAGTTCCACTAAAGGTTATTTTTATTCTTTCTTACCTAAACACTACCTCATACTCAAAGAGTGGCATCCCAGTTTCATGCTCACTCCCATGATGGATGCAAAAAAATGACCAGCACTTGCCACTCCTACCAAAATTTCAACCAGAATTGCAAATACATGTGACCCAAAGAGAAGACCAGACCCTGGGCAAGAATTGGCTCAGCTCTCCAGGATTAGAACTGACAAGTAGGGGCTACTGAACGGGACCATGGGCTCTGTGAGGGCGGAGACTGTGTTTCTCCAAGAGCCCCGGAACATCTAATCAGTGTGAATGAGTGACTGCACCGTGTGGGAAGTCAGCTCTGCTTGGGTTGGTCCAGGTGACCCTCAGGCCTTACCTTGCCCTCTGGGAGGTGTAGGTTCTTTCCAACTTTTGTTATGAGGCTCTCAGATGTTCTGCCTTGAAATCAACTCTATGTTCAGACTCACTGTGGAGATGGAATTCAGTTCAGAACTCTTTTCAGACTTTCATGAACCTCTGAACCTCTCTGGTTCTGCCTAATGAAGGGCTTGGACCTTCAGTGAGGCCTTAGTATCTACATGAAATTTCAAGGTGGTTTGCAACCACAGGGCCTTCAGATTCATATATATATTAGTGTTTTCTGGCACTATTCCTGAAAAATAGATGCTGACCTAGTCATCTGGCAAGTTCAGTTTATAGGTTAATTCACTTATAAAATATTTAAGAAGAGAATATCTATTTCCTGAAACATATAGACATCTACATACATAAATCTGGCTACTTGGAGCAGATTTATGTATGCAAATTCCTACTAACTCTGCATTTTTGGGAGAAATAGAATGCATGTTTTCTAGGCTTTCCAAACCATCTGGAGTTGAGGGGATGGGGAAACAACATTTACTGAATGAAGTTCCAAA
This sequence comes from Murina feae, assembly GCA_004026665.1. Taxonomy (NCBI): domain Eukaryota; kingdom Metazoa; phylum Chordata; class Mammalia; order Chiroptera; family Vespertilionidae; genus Murina; species Murina feae. Next base: position 5,647 of record PVJC01000894.1, on the reverse strand, counting down.
TCTTTCTGCTGAAGCCAACCTTTTCCACCTCCACACTCCATTTTCATAGCAAAAGCGATTAGGTAGAGGAGAGGTGTAACATATGTCTTTACGTTTAAATACCAAACAGCACTTCTATCATGCTCCTTCTGTCCTAATGAGCACATTATTGATAATCTATTTCTATTAAAATGTCAAAGGAGAATTTATCACATAGGGATGCATCAATTATACCTAAGTTCCTAGTGATCAATGAGCAGTTAGTCACATATTTAGCATACTTGGACCAAGTTCTTTATGGCTTAGTAGTTTGAGAGAGTTAGGTAACTATGGTTAATATGCTTTTGTCTTCATGTGTTTACAGACTTAAAACTCCTATTAGAGGAAATGAGCAAGTATATCTGGCAACACCAAGTATTTTAAATTTCATTTGGCTGTGCATGAAAAACAAATGTTTCTGTTTGGCATTACTTATGGCCATTCCTGTGTTTAATTTGGGGCAATACTGATTAAAATATAATATATGCATTTTTGGTTAAACCTATTATGTATGAAAATCCTGCAATTACAACTCTGTAGCATTTTTATTAAGAGTTTAGCTATAGTTTGGAGAATCTATAGGCACTAGTTTTGTACCATCAAGGAAATTTAAATCTTCCACTAAAAGAAATAAAGAAATGAAAGGGTAGAGATAAAGGTAAAAGAAGGGAGAGGGAGGGAAGAAGGGAGAGAAAGAGAGAGAGAAAGAGATAGAGAGAGAGAGAGAGAGAGAGAGAGAGAGAGAGAGAGAGAGAGATTTGTTTCATTTTATACCTAATTGCATTGAAAAGAAATGGGCACTTGGCATGCCTTGAACTGAGGGCCAGTAGTAAGCAGCATTGTGTTTTGGAATTGAATGACCCTCACATACTTCCATCAAGGTGTCTGAAACAGTTTTCCTCTTTCATAGAAATCGCATGGTGACCTTTGCTCCCCAGTGGTTTAAATCACATTCTTAAGGGATTAAACTGTTATGACAAAAGAGGAATGTTTAGATACTATGCTTTGCGGCTCAAAATTTGTCAGATTAGAAACTGTGTATTTTATAATCTTCAGATCAAAGCAGTTCTCCATCAAAGCTTTATGTCTACTACAATATTTTCCCAACCTTTGATGAACCTGAATTGTTTTGGATTATCTCACATCGGGTTCACCGAGTATGCCTAGGCTAATGTGGAGGGCTTTCTTCCAAATATTTTAAACATTTCTCGTGTGCAGGGCTCGGGCACTAATCACCGGGTTTTCGTTTATGGAGTGGTACAGCCTGCCTTGATAGTCTTTTTAACTCTAGTTTTATGTGAGATGCTTTTTGAGATTAGTATGACAGATAAAACCCTATAGGGCAACCGTTTATCTTCCATTAAGGACCCTGCTCACTTTCTTTAACAGGCTGACCGAAGTGCTCTGTAAAGAGGCCTTTTTATAGAGTTTTTACATCTCGATGGACTAGGTATCATTACCCCGTTGGAAAAAGAACAGTTCAATTTTCTCAGAAGAATGGTTTGTCAGAGCAGAGCAGTTCGTCTTTATCCGTCTCTAAATCCAGCAATCATGTTTCTCAAACAGGCACAAAGCGATGATCATTCAAAGTTCAAATTGCCAATTAATTTAGACTCTGTTCCCTGGATTTCTTTTTTATTGTACTTCCATGAATCCAGTACAACATGCATTAGGTCAGCTTGATGGTATTTTTGTATGTTAAAGGAGAAAAATCAGCGTAATCTTTCCTTAGTAGAAGATATTGTAAAAATCATATCTACTGATTGATAAAATGTTTTTAAAGAAAACCAAATTAAGTGCTTGAAAAAACACTTTTTTGACATAATGAAAAAGAGAATGCAAGGATGTAGCATGTGATAATGTAATTCAACTGCATTTATTTCTGCACTAAATATATCTTTCATTCATATATCATAAGCTTCATGTACATTTTCAAAGAGGCAAATGACTTATACTAGAAAAGGAGACTATATAGGTACATGAATGCTTTTTCCCCCCTCAGACCACTGCCTTTATTGTAACATGCTGGTGTACTTCTCAGATGAGTTAATGAGGACCAGTTTTGAAATAATGTCATCCTGTTTAATTCATTGCGTTACTCATAGAATTACCTTCATCACATGAAACCCACAGGAGGACTTTCTTTCTGCTTTTAGTATTTGGAAGAGTTGTGAGATTTTTTTAGCACCTGTTTTTTTTATATAACTTAAAAACACCGTAGCTCAAAATCTGATAATTTCTTCCTCTCTTTCTGATACTAAAACACTTTAATCTAGGCTTGCTCTTTAATTCCGGGAAGGTGCAGAGGAACCTATGGCCTCATTGTGAATCTAACTTTACTCCAGGTTCTATTTTACCTTTCAACCTTTCATGTTACCTATAGATTATTTTTATTACCTATAATAACTTTATTTTAATACAGTGTATGCATTAATCTACTCTAACCAGGAAATGATAAATAAAAAATAGAGTTTATATTTGTGTGTGTATATAATTATGTGAAAGGAAGGAAAAAATTGAAAATGGCTAAACACATTGACGTGAGTTGAGTGTGCAGTTGTACTGGTATAGAGTGGAGTCCAAGAATCTCTTATTTTAGTGGGAGAACTCTTGGAATCTTAACTTAGGGTTTAAGGAGAATATGGGAAGCATTCAATAGGATACTTATCATGCCTGGATGACATAGCTAGATGTAGTATACAGAATGCAAGAAATAACCATTTATTAATTTGAAATGTAATATCTAGAATTACTATTTGTTGAGTAGTATTTTGTCATTTTGTCTTGCTTTCCATTCTATAATGTTATTACACATAATCCTATAACTATCCTGAGATGTACACATTCATATTCCCTACTTATAGATGAAACATACACCCAAACACACTTATGTATGGTCACTCAGCAAATAATGACAAAACAAGACTTGAACAACTCTGTCTGATTATGAAGACTATCTTCTTAATCACTCAGTGATATATTCATAGGCTTTTTAATGTTGATTCCTATAAAAAAAACACACCACTTTGTTTCAGCTTTATTAAAATGTTCCTATTCTGGTTATTTTGCATAAATTAATCATATAACATGTGGTCTTTAATGACTGACTTCTTTCATTTAGCATAAGCGTTATCCTATAACACACAAAATAAATATAAGGCATTATTATTATCACTAGTAGCTCTGCATACGAATCTGTGCACCAGTAGCTCTCCAGTAGCTTGCTGCTGCCCTCCAGTAGCTCTTGGTCTGTTGCCCCGCCCTCCTGTAGTTCCCTTCCGCCCCTGTCTCCTCTCATAGCTTGTTGCCCTGCCCCCTCCTATTAGCTCCCCACTGCCTGCCTGCTTGTAGCTCCATGTCTCACCCTCCTGCTGATCCATGATCCAGTCCTTATGCAGTCAGTCATTACACTTCACAGCATAACAACCATTTGCATATTACATCTTTATTATATAGGATTACGTTTATGCACATTGCATCTATTTCTGCCCCATTCCCAGTCACTTCACCTGTGATACATAATAAAAATGTTATGTTTAAACAGTATTTTTTAATATTTCAGTGCTCACGGTGTGCTCTGTGAACCATCAGCATTGTCAGTGTCTCCTGGGAACCTTAAACATATAGACTCTCAGTCAAGAACCCAGGTAGAATACATTGTGGCGAGACCTCCACGTGGTTTGTATATTTGAGAAGCAAGATTTTGACAGTATAGATATTAATAACTAGGGGTCTGGTGCACGAAATTCATGCACGGGTAGGTGGGGTAGGGGGAGGGCAGGTGGGGAGATCCTTCACCAGGACCTGCACTTTATCCAATTCGGAAACCCTCAGGAGATGTGCTACTGATAGCTTGGACCCAGTCCACGTGGTTCTTTGCTCTCTGTTGGGCCTGTCTGCTCCACACCATGGGGATAGGCAAGCAAAACCTGCTGGGCACTGCCTGTGGGGTCCCCAATGGCTCGCGCCCCCTCATCCCCTCATCTGCAGCCACCGCCCCAGCCAGGCCTAGACCGGGGCAGTGGCTGGGGGTTCCCCGATGAGTCTGGCTCACCGCGCTCTTTCGTCCCCTTGTCCGCAGCCACTGCCCCGGCCAAGATCCGGCTGGGGCGGCGGCTGTGGGGTCCCCATTGCTGGCTCCCCCTCCTCTGCAGCCAGGCCCAGCAGGCCCTGCTGGGCACCGCCTGTGGCCCCCGCTTATCTACTCAAGGGTCATCATGGAGACCTCCCAGCATGCCCTTCCAGGTGCTGCCTGTGGTCTGATTGCCTACTGGGCTCCCATTGCCAGCATAATGCTGCCAGCATCCTGCTCCACCACTATGGGTGCCACCATTTTTGTCCCAAAGTGATGGTTAATTTGCATATTACTCTTTTATTAGATAGGATACCTAACATTTCTCTGAATGGCTTTTGTCATCATCTACACTAAAACTCAAATGACTTTCTCTGGTTTATTTTTCCTCCTTTTCTACAGACAGCCTATGAGAAAAGTCATTGCTCATATTCTTCTTATTTTAATATAAATTTTCCTTTCCATATTCTTACTGTAGAGCTCACCTTACTTGCTACTTTTTCTTCCACTGGACACTATGCCTTCCTCACTTGAATACCCTGGGCACAATGTCTCATATGTTTATGATCCTTAACAGGCTGCAAGATCCCAGAGCATTTTTCTTCTTTGTAATTCTTACCATATCAGGGACATTTGCCTGCCCAGAGTGGCGGTTGGAAAGCTGGTTTAGTGAACTGAAGGGAACCAGATTTTTCAGGAATATAAATTTGGTTCTAGGAATCTCAGGCACTGTCTTCTGGACTTAGATTTCCTCCTCATAGAAATATTGCTGTTCCTCTTGTACCTATATCTCTTACTTGATACACCAGCATATAAACTTTAAGAAGAAAAAACCTCAGTCCAATTGAACAATTTTCCTTCCATTTCTTATAAAAGCTGTGATGAGTTGATTTTACATCTTAATTTCATAGCATTTCATGCTACATTTTACAACTTGAGATTCAATTTTCTGCTCAGTCTTCATATTCAAACTATTTTCTCTTGAACAAAAATAAAGTGGCTCACCATTCAAAATGTACTTAGCCATGTAAAATAGAAGAATTAAGTCATGTGAGCATTTTTAGTCCAATTATCACATTAGCCTGTGAATATCGGTTACAAAAATAGAGCTACAGGAAAGCCTAAAGAAACCCTATGTCATCAAAGAAATGCAACGTGTGCTTTTCAGTTCAATTTACCAAGAAATAGCAATTTACATAATCTGAACATTTCAACTGAAGAACTTCTTAAACATGAATCAAACATTAGAGTTAATATGGAATGATTTCATTTTTTTTTATAATTCTTTAGTTTTATATTAGTTTTATTTGTTCAGTGGAAGCATTTTTAGGTCTAACAAATTTTTGCAATACTGAAGCATCTAATATAATAAAAGAGAAACATGCAAATTGACCGTTACCACCAGCCAATCAGAGCGGCTGTATGCAAATTAACCCAGCCAAGATGGAGGCCAACAGCCATGGAGCTAGAGCAAACCAAAGGCTTCTGTTGCAACTGCCTGCCTAGGCTGGCTGGGCCTCTGCTCATGGCCAGGCCCACCAGCCAATCAGAGCGGCT
>PVJC01000893.1:0-106683 GCA_004026665.1 Murina feae | reverse complement strand
AATAGTGAACTTATAGAAAGAGAGACTAAAGAAGCAATCCCATTTACCATCACACCACAAAAATTAAGATATCTAGGAATAAACTTAACTAAAGAGGTAAAAGACCTCTACTCAGAAAACTACAGAATGTTGAAAAAAGAGATAGAGGAAGACATAAACAGATGGAAGAACATACCATGTTCATGGATTGGTAGAATCAACATCATTAAAATGTCCATACTACCCAAAGCAATCTATAAATCCAATGCACTTCCCAATAAAATACCAATGGCATATTTCACAGACCTAGAATGAACTTTCCAAAAATTCATCTGGAATAAAAAAAAAACAAAAAAACAAACCCAAATAGCTGTAGCAATCCTGAAAAAGAAGAACAAAGTAGGTGGGATCTCCATACCAGATATCAAGCTATATTACAAAGCCACAGTGCTCAAAACTGCCTGGTACTGGCACAAGAACAGATATATAGATCAATGGAATAGAATAGAGAACCCAGAAATCGACCCAAACCAATATGCTCAATTAATATTTGACAAGGGAGGCAAGTACATACAGTGGAGTCAAGACAATCTCTTCAATAAATGGTGTTGGGAAAATTGGACAGATATATGCAAAAATAAATGAAACTAGACCATCAACTCACACTATACACAAAAATAAACTCAAAATGGATAAAGGACTTAAATGTAAGACAGGAAACCATAAAAATACTAGAGGAATTTAAAGGCAACAAAATCTCAGACATATGCCAAAGCAATTTTTTCACTGATACAGCTCCTAGGGCACTGGAAATTAAAGAGAAGATAAACAAATGGGACTACATCAAACTAAAAAGCTTCTTCACAGCAAAAGAAACTATCAACAAAACAACAAGAAAACCCACTGCATGGGAGAACATATTTGCCAATGTTATCTCCGATAAGCGTTTAATCTCCAGCATTTACAGGGAACTCATACAACTTAACAAAAGGAAGATAAACAATCCAATCAAAAAATGGGCAAAGGACCTACATAGACACTTTTCAAAACAGGACATTCAGAAAGCCAAGAGACATATGAAAACCTGCTCAAAGTCACTACTCATCTGAGAGATGCAAATCAAAACAACAATGAGGTATCATCTCCCACCTATCAGAATGGCTATCATCAACAAATCAACAAATGACAAGTGCTGGAGAGGATGTGGAGAAAAAGGAACCCTCCTGCACTGCTGGTGGGAATGCAGACTGGTGCAGCCACTATGGAGGACAGTGTGGAGTTTTCTCAAAAAATTAAAAGTGGAACTCCCATTTGACCCTGCGATCCCACTTCTGGGAATATATCCCAAGAAACCAGAAACACCAATCAGAAAGGATATATGCATCCCTATGTTCATAGCAGAACAATTTACCATAACTAAGATTTGGAAACAGCCTAAGTGGCCATCAGCAGATGAATGGATTAGAAAACTGTGGTACATCTACACAATGGAATACTATGCTGCTGTAAAAAAAGAAGGAATTCTTACCATTTGCAACAACATGGATGGAACTGGAGAGCATTATGCTAAATGAAATAAGCCAATCAATGAAAGAAAAATACCACATTATGTCACTCATTTATGGATAATAAAGACCATTATAAATTGAAAAAAATGTGAATATTGTGAAGTTTTACTTTTAAAAAGTAGTTAGCTGCAACAATAAAAAATAAGATACCTAGGAATAAACTTAACCAAGGAGGTAAAGGACCTATACTCCAAAAACTATAAGACATTGAAAAGAGAAATAAAGGAAAATACAAACAAGTAGAAGTATATACCATGTTCATGGATCAGAAGAATTAACATCATTAAAATATTAATACTACCTAAAGCAATCTATAGATTCAACACAATCCCTATTAAAATACCAACAGTTGCGTATTTCATAGATCTAGAACAAATATTCCAAAAATCCATATGGAATAAAAAAAAAGACCCCAAATAATGCAGGAATCTTGAGAAAGAAAGAAAAAAAGTTAGAGGGATCCAATAGTGGATATCAAACTATACTATAAAGCCATTGTAATCAAAACAACCTAGTTCTGGAAAAAGAACAGGCAATGGAATAGAACAGAGACCCCATAAATCAACTCATACCATTACAGTCAATTAATATTTGAAAAAGGAGGCAAGAGCATACAATAGAGTAAAGACAGTATCTTCAATAAATGGTGCTGGAAAAAATTGGACAGGTACATGAAAAAAATGAAACTAGAACATCAATTTATACCATACACAAGAATAAACTCAAAATGGATAAAATACTTAAATGTAAGTCATGTCACGGAATACTAAAAATCCTGGAAGAAAACAGGCAGCAACATTTCAGACATCTTATATAGCAGAATTTTCACTGATGTATCTCCCAGGACAAGAGAAACAAAGGAAAATGCAAACAAGTAGAACTACATCAAACCAAAAAGTTAAAAAAAAAAACAACCACACACAACCGTTTCTACACAGCAAAGGAAACCATCATCAAAATAAAAAAGAAACTCATTGCCAATGATACATTTGATTAGGGGTTAATTTGCAAAATATATAAAGAACTTATACAACGCAACAAAAGGAAGACAAACAATCTTGCTCAATTAAAAATTGAGCAAAGGACCTGAATAGAAACCTCCAAGGAGGACATACAGGTGGCCAATAGACATGAAAAAATACTCTAAGTTACTACAATCATCAGAGGAATGCAAAACTACAGGGAGGTAATAGTTCTACACATGCCAAAATGCCTAACATCAATAAATCAACAGACAACAATTGCTCGAAAGTATGTGAAGAAAAGGGAACCCTCATACATGGCTGGTGGGAATGCAGACTGGTGCAGCCACTGTGGAAAACAGAATGGAGTTTCCCCAAAAAAATAAAAAAAAATGCAACTGCCATTTGATCCAGTGATCCCACTTCTAGGAATATATCCTAAGAATCCTGAAACATCAATCAGAAAGAATATATGCACCCCTATGTTCATAGCAGCACTATTTATAATAGCCAAAGTCTGGAAACAGCCCAAGTGCCCATCAGATGAGAGGGATAATGAAACTGTGGTACATTTACATAATGGAATACTATGCAGCTGTAAAAAAGAAGGATCTTTTACCCTTTGAGACAGTATGGAGGGACCTGGAGATTATTATTTTAAGGGAAACAAGCCAGTCAGAGAAGAGATAGATCTCACATGATATCACTTACATGTGGAATCTAATGAACAAAATAACTGATGAACAGTTCCAGATATATGGATGCATGGAACAGACTGACAGATCTCAGAGGAGAGGGACATCATAGGGACAGGAAGAGATTAGCTAAAGAACTCAAATACATATATGCATAGCCCATGGACACAAATAGTAGTGTGGTGAAGGCCTGGAGTGGGGCAGGGGCTGGGTGGAGGAGTGTAAAGGAGAGGGTGGACATCCGTAATACTGTCAAAAATTTTTTTAAAGTTGTTAGAGCCCTAGCTGGTTTAGCTCAGTGGATAGAGCATCAGCCTGTGGACCGAAGGGTCCTGGGTTTGATTTCAGTCAAGGGCACATGCCCAGGTTGTGCACTCAATGCCCAGTAGGGGGTGTGCAGGAGACATCCAATCAATGATTCTCATAATTGATTTTTCTACCCCTCTCTCTTCCACTCCCTTTCTCTCTGAAATCAATATAAATATATTTTTAAAATTTTGTTATAAAAAGTTGTTAGATTTTTTTGTAAGTAAATTCCTTTTCCCTATTTTATTGAGTTCATAAATACAAATCTATAGTGCATTATAATTTTCTGTATGTTCTTAAATGTTTATAATTAGCAAAACATAATTTCAACTCCCAGTATATATTTGTGTTGGACAAAATTAATTGAAAAATCGTGTTTATATTGACTCCTTTGGCTCATTTAAATAAAGGAGTTTCAAATCTATTATGCATTGAAGAATCTGGACAGGGACAAAAGTACTATTTTCAAACGCAAGTGCTCTCCTTTGCCCCATATATAGCCTCTTCAGCAAATGAAAGGAAGTGATAAAGGGTTTAATATTTTCACTAAAGAAATAATTTTTCTCTTAGAGATTTTTTTCCGTCTGAATTACATTAACGACAATTTAATGTAAGTGCTGGAAATCTCTCTAAGGCAAAATATGCTTGAGAAAATGACAAGATTTGTCTTTTCACCTTGACTACTAATATTGTATAATATTTCCATCACTTCTATAAAGTATTCATTAAGGGATTATTTGCACATGGTGAAAAGAAATTGATAACACACAGCCTTACTCTAAACTAATCTATGAAAGACAGAAATTACATAAGAAGAGACATGTATATGTATATGTATATGTATACCAATAAGTTATAAAAATAAAGTGCAAGATATTAAAAAAATAGAAAAAAAATATGACCTTGAGTGTCTTTTGTGTCCTGGACCCGGAACCAAGCACTTTGGAGAGGGGGTGAAACCCAGGATTCCTTGTGGAGGAAATTTAACAAAAAATATACTAGTCAATCTGATGCCAATGTGAGTTTATTTCAAAAGTATGTGCTTCAGAATCCATCACGGGACTTCTCAGGGACTATAACAGCAGACCCCATCACTTGCCATTAAAATATTTAATTTGATAGGGAAGCTTAGATATATCATTATTTGAAGGTTGAATACAAGTATTTTAGGATAATGAGGTAGCATATCTAGAGCTCTTGCAGTGGTATCAGGTAAAACTGGTGGCGCATCCATGCAGACATTTGGTATTCTTATAGGGATTGATTAAAACATGATAATAATAATGTATACCCTGGCTGCTTAAAGTGTTGTTAGGTTTCATTTTTAGTGTACATGGATGATAGATAATTTATAGGTAGATAGATGGTAATATTCTATTTGTAAAATATGAGAAAAATAGTATAATCAAACATTTTAATTATATATCATTGAATAAAGGAGATATCATTGCTTTATTATAACTTAAATTATTTGTTGGCAATTCAGTTATTGTTATAACTTAATGTTTTCTGGTCATTTGAGCTTAAGATTCATCCCAAAATGTTAGGGATATTAAAATGTATTAAAAAATTTACATCTTATAATCAATAAAATACATTATGTTACTAAAAATAAATTTGAGACATATAAATAAATTTGAAAAATTTAAATTGCATAAAATATTTATATCATTAATATTATTTTTAACCCAAGAGAAGTTACTAATATACCTTAAAATAACTGACAAAACAATTACTTGACAAAATCCTTAAATAAAATTTTCTGAAGAACTTTGGCATTCTATACAAGTTGAAGCAAAAAATATGTGAATGTCCTAGTATTCTGTTTAGATCTTTACCCTTTATCTTACTGAATGTGTATTATAGGAAAGCAGCTGTCTTTTGTGCCAAATGTTTACAAGATCTGGAGCTACCTTTTCCAGTTAGAAAGATTGAGAGAAAAGGAGTTAAGACAGTTGACAGTTGTCATTTGACAAGGCCAAAAGGTAACAGTTTACCAAGAACCAAGCCCTTAAGAAGGTTAGCATTAAATCTTTTAGTTCATTTGCCAGTGGTTGAAGCAAGGTGACAAATGGGATAGCTCTTGCCCTGAACGATCATATGCTGAGCAAACCCTCCATACTCACTATTTATCTTAACATTTAAATGAGTTTGCTCTATATGAAGTCTTATCCATTTGAACAAAATTAAATATAACAGCCCCTAATAAATGCCCCAGGCAAACAAATTAATATAAAGTCTTTCTCAAAGGAGAAGCAAAAGTAGAATTCCAAAATTATGTAATTTAGTGCTGGTTGTTGCAAACTATTTGTTTTTACCCATCAAATTTACTTAATATTTTCATATTTCCCTTCATCTTCTTACTCTTGTCCAAAGAGGCCAATTTGAGTTCTGATTTTTTTACCACACAAAAGATAAATTCAACTTGAATATACAAGGAAATGTGTTAATGACCCTAGTAAGGAAAATAAATAGCCACGATATTGGATTAGAGTTATGGTTCCCAGGAGCAGTTATCTGTAAAAGTACAATCTAGTCTCAACTAACAGCAAGAGTTGGAGTTTTAACAAGTGAGCCAGGTCATTTATACCCGTACTCAAAATCCTCCAGTACTTCTCCATTTAACTTGGTGCAAAAACCCAAGTTGATGGTGTCTCTTAAGGCCCTGTGTGATCTAGCCCCAATTCCTCTGCAGTTAAAGCTCTACCAACTTCTCCATTGCTCCCCCCCTACACTCTGCCCTCATCACCTTTGTAACAGGTCACACACATTTCTTTCTCAGCACTGGCTGTTCTGTTTAGTATCTCTTCTTTTGGATATTTACTGTAAGAGGCTCATTATCTCCCCCACTTTTTCTCTGGTAAATGCTCTCTCCTGGGGTGACCCATTTACATTGCTATTCTTTCCATCCATACACAACCCCTCTTATTTTGTTGTGCCACTGTTGTTGTTAATATCCAGAGCACTCATTATCTTATAATATTTACAATATAATATACATTTTCCTTTTTCTTTTAAAAAAATACATTTCTTTATTTCAGAGATAAAGAAAGAGGGAAAGAGAGATAGAAACATCAATGATAAGAGAGAATCATTGATTGGCTGCCTCCTGCACGCCCCCCACTGGGGATCGAGCCCACAACCTGGACATGTACCCTTGGCTGGAATCAAACCTGGGACCCTTCAGTCCACAGGTCAATGCTCTATCCAGTGAGCCAAACCGGCTAGGGCTACATTTTCCTTATGCATTATCTGTCTCCCCCACTAGAATATAAGCTCCACAGGGCAGGCATTTTTGTCTCTTGTACACTGATGCCAGGGTGCTTGACATGATTTGTTTGAATAGACAAATAAATAACTAACATTATCCCCTTTAGACTCAAAGGTATAAAGTTGGGAAGATAATAGGTGTTTCTGACATCGTGGCATGGAAGTGTGCTGGGGATATCCAAACTGGAGTCAAGCTACTTCTCCTCTCTGATCTTCAGACTAAGACAGAAAGGATTTATTTTGAAGTTTGATGAGTCAGCTTGTCAAAATTATATGACATTTAACAGCCCTATATGCTTATGCCAAAAAGAAAAAACTAAAAACTGACATGCAAGATAGGTTCATTATCCATTAGTCTAATTTGAATATATAATTTCAATAATGCTATTTCATGGCAATCAAAACCTGACTTAAATTGATTTTTTTTTTATTCCAAACATGTTCCACATTTGAATTTCAAAGAGGATACTACACATGTACCACAGATTCAAAAATACGAATTGTCTGGCTTTGTTTACATCATGTTGGGTAATGGTGGGAACTCTAGCTAATGTAATGAGATCAAGTGTTAGGACTGGACTGTCACAAATAAGGTGCCGAAATAAGAAAGTAAGGTATGCGTGTTTTTACTCACCTGCATAATTCATCATTTCGGCAGCTGCGAATTACATTGAGGCAAGTCGGGGGTGGAACTATGTTCACTGCACATGGCTTGCTGTGAAGAGCTTCTTTGGACTGCTGACAAGGTATATCAGATGGAGCGCAGTCACAGAAAGCCAACATCTGGGCAATATTAAAAGGCATATTTTGATAGAAGAACCGTATGGCTGCTTGGCAGTGTTTCACATCACACAGCTTTCCATTTGCTGAGCAAGCTTTAAGGTACAGGGCCAATTGTGCGTTACAGACCGCGTCCCCTACACACATTTCTGCCACTTCGAAACAGGACCGGATCCCTTTCATTCCTGAAAGCAACGACATGGCCCCGTCGTGAAACCATAAACATAAAGCTGTCTGTACAGAATCTGCAAAACACTGTGAGATGTCTAGGAGCAAAATATAACTTTGCACCAACATTCCGTTTTGAGCCAACATTTCATTTCTTTATGGAGGTAATATGAATTTACTGAGACCTGAGTAGTGGACTATTTGAATCGTCTTTCATCTCTACTGGATACATATTGTGATCCAGAATTGACGGGGAGTGTGTTGGGCCAAGACTGAGCTGAAGGAAAAATCCCTGAGTCCAAGTTTCTCGAATGTAAACAATAAATCAGAAACTTAATTTGAGCTGTTTAGCTGATGATGAGTTCATTGGCTCAAATGAAAACGATTCTTATTCTGTCACACTTTCTATTCTGGAAGGAAATCTTGACTAAAGGCTCCGCACATAAAGATGCTCACATTCTAGCAAACCCAGGAACATGTGAACCCTCGCCCCCAACACAAATGAACATATACACATAAATGGTTGGCCTAAAACAATTTAATGCAGGTGATAAAAATATCCATAAAATTTAACCAAGATCTAATCTTTGGTGTAAATTATTCCTTAGCATAACCAGAAATAGATGATACATAGGCAAATCAGTTGCATTAATACATTAGTGTAAGAAATGCAATGATTTTGAGAATTTTGTAATATTTAAACTATGAATGAGCAGCACAATTTATTTTGTATTGAAATATATTTAAGGAACCTTGTGAGTACATTTTAAATTATATTGTCTAGATTTTAGAATGCTAATCAAAATTACAAATTATAAACATTAGCATGATAGGAAAGAGTGGTTAGATCCTACTTGAATTTATTGCTCTCTTTCATGTTATCTAGAAAGAAAACAAAGACTTTCATTAGTGAACAATTTTCTAAATTTAATAGGATAATGTGGGCTACATTTATAAATAATTAAACAAAAATACATGCAAGCTCATGTAACACTTGCTTAACCCTTAATACTCAAAATTAGCAAGGAACAGATGAAGGAAAATAAATCCCAGAAATATAATTCAAGTGAGTTAAACAGCCCTGCTGTGAGGATTCAGTTACTTGAAGGTTTAAACAAATGCTAATGACTAGGCCATGTGCACTGAAGTAAATAATCTGTCTGGGGAGAAAAAACAGAGGGAATATTGTCTGAACTAAAAAAAACAAACAAAAAAACTTCTTCCCAGTAGGGTCTTAATTAAATTGAAATGCAGTTTCCACCTCTCTTTATTTTATAGAGTTCTTAGGAATTAAAATTATAGAATCAGAGGATCTTATTGCTGGAAGTAAACTGAGTAGCCTTTAATTTTAAAATCTTCAAGAAGCACTGGTTGAGTTCCTACTATGTATCAGGTGGCGCATCAGAGACACACACCTGCAGTCCCTGTCCCAGAGCTGCCCGGCTGGCAGGAAACACAGACACATGAACAGAAAAGATATATATACCATGACAACAAAGGGACAGGGAAATAGTATGACTTGATTTTTATATAACATAAAAATTCAGTGTTCCCATTGGTTGCTGATATATTGACTTCTGTTATGGCATAAATGTCACTTCATGATGCTGTTTGTCCCTCCTTGAGCTGTTTGTCCACTTCCTGCCTGCCCGTCTAGTGCACATATATGATGGTATAGTCATAAGAAGATTATTTTTACTCCCATGTGTCACAGCCTTTCCAGATTCCTTGTTTTATTCTGTCCTCACTCTACAGTTTTTCACTTTTCTACTGATTAAGTTGCAGCTCGAGGACCACTGAGCTGAGACTTAATCTCTTCTGGACTCCGCTCTCCTGTGTCTCCGAGGAAGTCTGGAATGTTTCTTCTTCTCTGCTAGCATGCCATATTGAATAAATCCCAATAAGCAAGCCTCAGAGAGTCATAGAGCTTTGGTAAAAACACAAAAGCCTAGGCAAATCCTTCTATTATAGATTAATACCTCTGCTTTGGAATTGATTGCCACTAACAAAAACATACTCAGGAAACTATCATTGAAACATAAACAAATATTGAATTTACTGACTGCTATGGACGGAATATATGTGGGCCTCCAAATGTCATGGGTTGAAGTCCTAACACCTAGTGTGGCTGTCTTTGGAGATGATATAGCTAAGGAAGTAATTAAAGTTAAATGAGGTCACATGCATGGGACGCTAATCTGAAGATTAGTTTTCTGTTAAGAAGGAACAAAAGGAAACCTTATTCCCTTTTCCCCATCCATACACACACAACACGCGGTTTCATTTTAGGACATAACAAGAAACCAGGCAGTTTATAAGTCGGTAAGAGAGCTCTCAACAGAAATGAACCCTGATGGACCTTGATCAGAAACTTTCAGCCTTCAGAACTTTGAGAAAATAAATTTTTGTTGTTTAAGCCACCAGCTGATGGTATTTTGTTATGGTAACCCTAGCAGAGTAACATATTCACTGTACGTATAATTATTACAAATATAGCAGAACAATTATTTTAGCATGGGAAAATAAATCTATCTTGAATATATTTAATTTTAAATGCTATGGGAATATATTATATAAATTATCTGTACATTAAATTCTAATTTCATATGATACATACACATTTTCCCCCAGAGGACATTTTAAAATCCAGCTTAATTACTGCAGAGGAGCTGAAGGTCAATATGTCATGGAAATAAATAGAATCATGACACAGCCAAGTTAGAAGATCATATACATAAAAAATACACACAGGGCCCTGACAGGTCTGGCTCAGTGGATAGAGTGTTGGCCTGTGGACTGAAGGGTCCTGGGTTCGATTCTAGTCAAAGGCATGTACCTTGGTTGTGGGCACATCCCCAGTGGGGGGTGTGCAGGAGGCAGCTGATCGATGTTTCTCTCTCATTAATGTTTCTAGCTCTCTATCCCTCTCCCTTCCTACATGTAAAAAAAAAAAAAATCAATAGATTAAAAAAAAATACACACAGGGAGAAACCAAGATGGCAGCATAGGTAAAAACCTGGAATTGCTGCCTCACACAACCATTTCAAAACCACAATGAAAAGAAAAAACGGACACCACCCAGACCCACAGGAAGGCTGGCTGAGTGGAAATTCTACAACTAGAAAGTTGATACTCTGAGGAGGTGCGGAAGTGAAGTGCAGAGGTACAGAGGTGCGCGAAAAGGACTCGTGGAAAGGGCAGGCAACTGAGAACACAGTTCTCTTTTTTCTTTTTTTTTTTAAATATATTTTATTGATTTTTTACAGAGTGGAAGGGTGAGGGACAGGAGCTAGAAACATCGATGAGAGAGAAACATCGATCAGCTGCCTCCCGCATACCCCCCACTGGGGATGTGCCCGAAACCAAGGTACATTGACCAGACTTGAATCTGGGACCCTTCAGTCCACAGGCCGATGCTCTATCCACTGAGCCAAACTAGTTAGGGCATGGTTCTCTTTTTCACTCCAGAGGGAGTCACAAGCTCCCGATGGCTCTGAACTCCAGTTCTGGGTGAGTTTCTGGGGACCCAGACTCATATGGGGAGAAGCTGGACTGTCTGGCACCGGGAGGAACTCCAGAGTGGCTTTCTCTCAGTGGTGATGCCAAGGGACACTGAGACCCAGTGCCTCTTAGGGCAGGTCTGTGAATCAGCCATAGCTGTTTTTTCTGCCCTGTTTATTCCCTGAAACCCCACCCCCACAAGCTGCTTGCAGAGGCTTTTGCATATAAAAGGCTGGGTAGCCTCAGGCAGAAGGTAAAATAGCATCTCCTTAGAGATCCAAAAGCCAGTGTACCAAGTGGTCAGAGCAGAATCACCCAGATTACAACTCCTCAGATCCATAAGGAACACACTCAGGGGGCAGATTCAGTAAGCACCAAAGCCCCACTGAAGAAAGTCTTGCCCCATAAGGGTGTCTCCAGCACAGAAGTTCGCCTATCATAGATACAGCTGATTCTCACAGCCAAGTGGCCTGGAGGTCAGTTCCTCCCAGTGATACCAACAACAATTAAGTCTTAGCTACAGCAAGACTGTGCACAAAGCCTGCAAAGCGGTGCACCAAGAGTGTTCACCTCAGGTAATTGGGGAGGCTGATCCTCTGGGTCCTATAGAACACCTAGCACAGAAAGCCACTCTATCAATGCAGGGAAGCAGCCAAAATGAGAAGACAAAGAAACAGGTCACAAAGGACAGAAATGGAGGAAAGCAAACGACTGGATATAGAGTTCAAAACCACGGTTATAAGGTTTTCCAAGAATTTTCTAGAGACCGCTGACAAATTTAATGAGACCATTGAGGATATGAAAAAGGACCAGCTAGAAACTAAGCATACACTGACTGAAATAAAGAATAATATACGGAAATCCAAGAGCAGACTAGAGGATTGCAAGAATCAAGTCAAAGATTTGAAATACGAAGAAGCAAAAAACATCCAACCAGAAAATCAAAAAGAAAAAGAATCCAAAAAATATGAAGATAGTGTAATGAGCCTCTGGGACAACTTCAAGTGTACCAACATCAGAATTATAGGGGTGCCAGAAGAAGAAAGAGAGCAAGATATTGAAAACCTATTTGAAAAAATAATGACAGAAAGCTTCCCCTACTTAGTGAAAGAAATGGACTTACAAGTCCAGGAAGCACAGAGAACCCCAAACAAAAGGAATCCAAGGAGGACCACACCAAGACACATGATAATTAAAATGCCAAGGGCAAAAGACAAAGAGAGAATCTTAAAAGCAGCAAGAGAAAAACAGTTAGTTACCTACAAGGGAGTACCCATATGACTGTCAGCTGATTTCTCAACAAAAACTTTGCAGGCCAGAAGGAGTGGCAAGAAATATTCAAAGTGATTGATAGCAAGAACCTACAACCAAGATTTCTTTACTCAGAAAAGCTATCATTCAGAATTAAAGGTCAGATAAAGAGCTTCACAGACAAGAAAAAGCTAAAAGAGTTCATCACACCCAACCAGTATTATATGAAATGCTGAAAGGTATCCTTTGAGAAGACAAAGAAGAAGAAAAAGTAAAAATAAAAATTATGAACAACAAATACATATCTATCAACAAATGAACCTAAAAATCAAGTAAATAAAAATATCTGATGAACAGAATAAACTGGTGAATAGAATACAATCAGGGCCATAGAAAGGGAGTGGAATGACAATTCACAGGGGGAATGGAGTGTTGGGGGTATGGGAAGAGACTGGACAAAAATCGTACACCTATGGATGAGGACAGTGGAGGGGGGGTAAGGACAAAGGGTGGGGTGGGAACTGGGAAGAAGGGAACTATGGGGGGGGGGAAGAGGAACGACTGTAATAATATGAACAATAAAGATTAAAAAAATAATAAAAAGGAAGTTTAAAAAAATACACAAAGTTTTTATTATTGATCCACTAACAGCAAAATATATCCAGAATCAGATATCTTCTCACTCTTCTCTCACTCTGGTTTAAGACACCAAGCATTTTTTTTGATTGACCTCATCTAGTCCTATGGTCTTATTATCTGTAAGTAAACAACCCTCCAATTCATATGTACTGAATAGATCTCACTTCTTATGTCATGTATAGAATTTAGATATCAATTCTATATATAAAACTGTCTATTCATAACTTCACTTGAATACCTAATAAACATTTCACACTGAACACATCCAAAACTCACTTCTCATCTTTCCTCTGCTCCCCACCAAAGACTCTTTTTTCTGTAGTTAAAAAAATAATGGTGACCATGTCTTTCTAATTGCTCAGCACAAAAACTTTGTGGTCAGCCCTGACCAGTTTGGCTCAGTGGATAGAGCATCAGCCTGAGGACTGAAGGGTCCTGGGTTTGATTCCAGTCGAGGGCATGTACCTTAGTTGCAGGCACATCCCCAATGGGGGGTGTGCAGGAGGCAGCTGATTGATGTTTCTCTCTCATCGATGTTTCTAACTCTCTGTAAAAAGTCAATAATAATAATAAAAAAAAAAACTTTGGGGTCAACTGTGATTTATTTTTCCCTCGCATTCCCAAATGACACACTGCTATCAAAAGATATTCAGAATCTGACAAGTTCCTACATAAATCCATCATCATTTATTTTTTTTCTGCATCAAGCTCCTACCTGGTCTTCCCACTTGGGCCTTTCCTTCTCTTCAGTGAGTTGTCAACATAAAAAGAAAAAGGATTATCCTGCTAAGTGATATAAATCACTCCCCTGATCAAAATCCTTCAGTGGTTTCCTATATCACTTAGAGTAGAGCCAACCATTTTGAAATGACCTACAATACCCTTCACAATCTTGTTCCCTGTTTTTACATCGGATCTCATCTCCTACACCTTTTGCGCTTGCTCTCTCAGCTCTAGCTCATGTTCTCTTTGCTTTTCTTCAAACCTCCAGGCATATTGAAACCAAGGTTCAGCTTCCTGACACCATGAAAGACAAACTTGTGAAGACAGGTGTTAGTTAAAAAGGAAAGAGGTTTATTCAAGTACTGGCATCTCAAGAAGATGAGGAACTCTTGTCCAAAGCCCATCTCAACATCTCAGTGTAGGCAAAGGTTCTTATAAGGAGGGAGAGGCAAAGCAGAACAAGGAAATAAACAAAAAGTTCTTCATGTAAAGGCCATCACAGTCAATTCTGATAAGGACCTTACAACCTTTCAAGTGATGGTCTGGTATGCATCATCCTGGTCTTTCTCAGCTTGGTTTTATAGTAAGGTGACCAGATGTCCCGCTTTTGGCGGGACAGTCCTGATTTTTAACAATTTTTCCCGCCTCCCGCGGCATTTTAAAAAAGTCCCAGTTTTTGGAAAGAATGCACAACAAGCTAGGGAACGGCGGGAGAACAGGAAGGGAAGATACAGTTTTCGGCGGCCAAGTGGTCAATGGTGTCCCGCTTTACCAATGTTAAAATCTGGTCACCTTATTCTAAAGATCAGCAAATCTCCTGGAACTAGGATGACCAAAGGTCAGAGTCTATATCTTCTAAAGTTAGTTCCTAGGATTTTTATACAAACATGCTGTTTCTCTACAAGCTACATATTTGGCAGAGTCAGCATTTACAGAAACAATGTCAAAAGAATGGTGGGGTGGGTTACAATTTCTCAGATACAATTTTCCCAGCTCAGGACCTTTAACTAGCTGTTTCTTATGCCTTAAAAGCCCTTTCCCAAGATATCCACCGGAATCAGTCCCTTGCCTCTTCCCATCTTTACTCAAACATTTGCTTTTTTCACAACAACTTTCTGGCCATTCTATAAAAAACACAAACCACTTACTCAGACCAGTTTATTTCTTCTACCTATATTAGTTTTCTCTTTAACACTTATAGTGTTTGAAATATATGTCTCAAGCCTGGCTGGCATGGCTCAGTGGTTGAGCATCAACCTATGAACCAGGAGGTCATAGTTCAATTCCCAAGATCAGAGCACGCACCCAGGTTATGGGCTTGATCCCCAGTGTGGGGCATGCAGGAAGCAGCTAATCGATGATTCTCTCTCATCGTTGCTGTTTCTATCTCTCGCTCCCTCTCCCTTCTTCTCTGAAATCAATAAAAAATAAATAAATAAAATGTATGTGTGTGTATATATATATACATATATGTGTGTGTGTTTGTGTATCTATCTATATCTATATCTATATCTATATCTATATCTATATCTATATCTATATCTATATATCTTGTTAATTTCTTCTTTGTTCCCATACTGGATGCTGTGGATCACTGCTTAGATATCTACTTTGATGATCCAGGTACAAGTTTGCCCAGCTATTGGAAGTATTTTGGGTGCTGGGTCACACTATTCTTTTCCTAGCATTGCCTTCATCTAAAGAAAGCTGCCACACCCAAGGTTACAGACTTATTCAGATTATAGCTCATATCTCAGGACTAATCCATCTAATGGGTTCAAGGCTCAGGGATGAGGAAGCTCCCTGGCCTCAATGGATATGATATCTTTGAAAAGCTATTCCAGGCCCAAGCTTCTTGTGGAATCAGCTAAATTTGCTATGGCCATTGTGTTGCACTTCAACTTCTTCCTCTACCTAATCCTGATCTCCTCTCTTCATTCTTTTGTTACTGATATCAAAGCCCATTTTCTGTGTGCAAACCTCTGTATCAAAGTCTGATTCTAGGGATTTTTGTTTTGTTTGCTCTCTATTCCATCTTAGAATATGGCCTAGGGCATGGTAGGCACTCAAAACAAATATCTATTAAATCAATCAATCATCATCACTTTCCACCATGATCTATTGCTTTAAGTTTTTTAATTTCCTAAAATAATCTCCCTCTACAAAGGATATAGAGTTTTTGTTTTGTTTTGTTTTTAATCCTGTTGCACAGGAACTAGCACATTATACAGGTCTCATAAGTATTTGTTCAATAAATGAATGAATGAACATTTTGCTAAAACCTCTTAGCATTTGCCTCTTTGTTCATAATCACTTCGGACATAGTCATAGTATAAAGTTTTAAAATGTTAATTTCCTAGGAGAAACACAGGCAGAAATGACAGAACTGGAATCAGAAATTAAACATTCTTTAGTTAACTCATATTTGTGATTATACTTAATGTTCCTAAATTCTTTTGAATACCAACCGGAAACAAGGCCCTGACTGAATCCCTTTTCATCGTCTTCACTGAAGGCTGTAACTTGATTGATTTGAGCATCCTGCGTACATTTGTCTTCAAACAAACTCTTCCAAATTGCCATGCACTGTACTTTTGAAGGGTCATTACACTGACAATTCCATAAGATGGTTTCTTTCAGGTTTTCTGTTAATGCTGCACACAGGTGGCTTCCATCAAGGGTCTGACATTGTTCTGCTTCCCTCCCACAGATTTTCTTAAAATTCTCATACAAAAAAGTGCAATATTGGGATTCCTGGCATATTTTTGCTGCTATGACACAGTCACTCATTTTTTCAGCCATTAGCAATGTATCTTTCTGATGGAACCATTTTGTGATATTTAATTGTGATGCCAAATTGGAAGATAGTGCTGATTCTTCTGTGAATAAAGTAAAAGTGAACAAATTAATTAGTGTATGACATTTCAATGCTTTCTAAAAGGAATAAAGACATATTCTTATTAAATATTCCATTATCTACAGTCTTTCAAAAATAATTATTTCCAAAGTGCTATGACAAATAATATTGAACTGTAAAAAAAAACTGAGATAAGAAACACTAGTTTGTGTAACCAAATAATGGGCATTTTTAAAGTATTTGTCCACATCATGTACTTTTGTCTTTTTATTATATTTTGACAATGATTGGTACCTAAAGTATTTCTCAAACTTTTTAATTATTCCCCCCTTAAGCCTTTTTAGAGAGTTTTTTTTTTATAATTCCTCTAGTTTCTCTTGAAAATTTAATTTCATAGATATACTGTATATCTGTTTGTGTGTGTGTGTGTGTGTGTGTGTGTGTGTGTGTATATATATATATATATATATATATATATATATATATATATATATATATATGCCCAGTGCATGAAATTTGTGCATGGGGGGGTTCCTCAGCTCAGTCTGCCCCCTCTCACATATTGGGAGCCCTCAGGGAGTGTCCTACTAATGGCTTAGGCCTGTTCCCTCCTTCTTTTAGGAAGTGGGCCTAAGCCACAGTCTGTCCTCCCTTTGTGGGAGGCGACCAGGCCAATCAGGGGAAGCCACCAGACCCATCACTCCGCTGCTGCAGCCACTACCAGTCACCACAGCCACCAAGGTGTTTTCATCAACACGGACTCCAGTCCCTTCACCATAAAAAAATAACAACTTTCTTTAGGCATTTTCAAGATGTGTCTTTCATGGGATATGACATTTCTTTTCTTTCTTTTTTATCCTCTCCTGTGGATATGTTTCCATTGGTTTTTAGAGAATGTGGAAGAGAAGGGAAAAACAGAGAGAAACATCAAAGTGAGAGGAACATTTTGATTGGTTGCCTCCTGATGCCCTGACCTGGGCCCTGGCCAGGGAGGAACCTACAACCTAGGTACATGCCCTCAGTCAGATTTGAACCCAGACCCTGCAGTCAGTAGGCTGAGGCATTATGCACTGAGCCAAACTGGCTAGGGCAGGATATGACATTTCTTAGCCCTCCAGCAGTGGACCTTCATTTTTTTTTCCTCCAGGCATGTGGTGGAAAAACCCTAGATTGCCTTTTTGGATTCTTATTACCCAAATTACTAAGAATATTATCAGTGGCATACAGGGAGCTTAGCCAATGAGCGGTAAGAAAAGGTGTTTCCTCTGTAGTTCACTCTGATCACCAGCTCCACCCCTGCCCCTCCAATCCCAGTTCCACCCCTGCCCAGGCCTGTAACCCCTGGCCAAGAATGTAGGCCTGGGCAGGCGACCCCCAGACCCCTTCGATGACTGGTTCCATCCCTGCCCAGGCCTGCAGTCTTTGCCTGAGGCTGCAGGGGTGGGCAGAAGACCCCCAAGACCCTCTGATCGCTGGCTTCACAGAGCCTATGGCTCTGCGATCACTGGCTCTGGTTCTGCCCCCTGCCATCACCAGCTTTACCCTTGCCCCACTGGAAGTCTCTGGCCAAGACTACAGGCCTGGGCAGGAGACCCTCAGACTCCTGCTTTACAGGCTCCACCCATGCCCCTCCAATCACTGGCTCTGCAGAGCCCAGTCTCCTGCAATCTCCAGCCTTGCCCCTTCCCAGGCCTGAGGTCTCTGGCCCAGGCCTTATGCCTGGGTTGGGCACCCTCATACCTCTGTACTGGCAGCCATCAGCCTGGCTCCCCCTGTGGGAGCGTACTGACCACCAGGGGGCATCTCCTGTATTGAGTGTCTGCCCCCTGGTGGTAAGTGTGTGTCATAGTGACCAAATTTTTGGCAAAAATTTAGAGACTTATAAATCATATATAGAGAAGCATATAAGCACTTGAAAATATGCTCAATATTATTATTTTTTAAGTGCAAATCAAAACCAGATTGTGGGACCACAAAATATGTATTGAAATGAGAAAAAGTGAAATGCTCTGAGAATGTGTAGCAACTAGAACTTTTATATATTGATGGCTAAACCAAATTTGAAATACTGTTTGGAAACTTTTTATAAAAGTTAAACATAAACTTTATACTATGACCCAACAATTTCTTACCCAAGATAAATAAAAACTTATTTTTGTACAAATCTTATCTGTGAATATGTGTAACAGCTTTATTTATATCCCTAAAAATGCAAGTGACTCTTAATGGTGAACCAATCTGTGGTCTAACATACACCGGAAAACTACTTCTCAAAACTTATACATGAAACAATGATGAATCTCGAATGCATTATGTCAAGCAAAAGAAATCAGGCTGAAAAGGTTGCATGGCATACGATTCCCTTCCTATGAAATTCTGGAAAAGGCAAAATTGAAGATAAGAAAATTGTTGAATGGGGTCACCATGCATGATTGGAGGAGTTGGACCGTGGGACCATTCAAGCTAGAGGAGATAAAATCCTATTGTTTACAGGGTGGGAGAAGGTTGCTTGTGAAAGAAGCGGTGAGGACTTCAGTGCAATTACAGAAATATGTTATGCAGATATTGAGATGTATAACTCAAGAATCTTAGTTTGCTTGAAGACAATCAGTTATTTAAAGGTTCATAAAATTTATTAAATGCAAGTAATTTTAAAATAATACTTTTCTTTTTCATGACTTTAAATGTTCCATATAACAATATATTACCTGATTCATTGATGCATTTTTTCCCAAGCAGTTTGTTAACAGTGCAATAGAGGTCATCAGTACAGAGACAATCTTTAAATTGGAAACTGGTTTCCACTAAGGATTGGATGCCCAGGTTACAGCTTGATGAATTCTTCATCCTGCAGGGGTCACCTGGATTTCACAGTCAAACATATAGCACTTCAGATATTAATTTGAATATAATTTTATCCAAAGTGCTTTTAACATTAATCTAAATAATTTATTATTATTATTATTATTATTATTATTATTATTATTATTTTATATAGTCCTCACCCATGGATATCTTTTCTTGATTTTAGAGAGAAAGAGAGAGACACATTGATAAGTTGTTTCCCATGTATATCCTGACAAAGTATCAAACCTATAACCCAGGTATGTGCTCTAACTAGAAATAAAACCTAAAATACATGGAACAATGTTTCAACAAACTGAGCCACCTGTTCAGGGCTAAATAATTCATTATGATATTAAGATTTTCTGAGTTTGCTACATAATGTTCATAAGTTACTTTTTAAGCAAAAATATGTTTATATCCTATATAATAAAGATATAATATGCAAATTGACCATCATGCTCTCACACAAGATGGCCACTCCCATGTGGCCACAAAATAGCCACCCCCATGTGGCCACAAGATGGCCAGTAGGGAAGGGCAGTTGTGGGCAATCAGGCCAGCAGGGGAGGGCAGTTGGGGTGATCAGGTCAGCAGGGGAGGGCAGTTGGAGGAGATTGGGCTGGCAGGGCGCAATTAGGCATCCAACAGGCTGGCAGGGGAGTAGTTAGGGGGTGATCAGGCTGGCAGGCAGAAGCAGTTAGGGGCAATCAGGCAGGCAGGCAGGCAGGCAAGCGGTTGAGAGCTAGCAATCCCAGATTGTGAGAAGGATGTCCTGAACCGGCAGTCAGACATCCCGGAGGAGTCCCATATTGGAGAGGGTGCAGGCTGGGCTGAGGGACACACTCCACACCTCTGCCTAATGCATGAATTTCATGCATCGGGCCTCTAATACATATTTATTTTCCCCAAATATTAATCCCTAAAGTAAATAAAAATGTTCCACATTTTTAAATAGCTTTGCTCCATGTAGAATGCCAATTTTTGCTCCAGTAATAATCACAACTGTCCTTGTATGAGGTGACCAGATTGCGCTTTTGTCAGTTTAGCTAATTAGTAGTAATCTGCAATTTTATTTTACATCATTCTAAGATTATAATAGAGGTGTGTAGGTGGCTCTAAAGTTATCATGGGTAATGAAGTAGTCTTGACACTTAGAAAACACTCAATAAATATTATCAAATAATGAGTCTTTCATAATTACCAATAATTCATTTTCTGCTTTAAAAAGCAATATTCATATACCCAGGAATTCTCTCTTTTTTTATCATCTTTCTGAATAAAACTACTTGATATCAATTCATTTGTCGGTTTGAGAATATTTCTATTTCAGCTTTATGCACGGGATAATTATACAAACGATGCAGTTTGCTGCTATTTGTACACTGAAGTAAGCACCACATTGAATGTGATATTTTAAATTGCCATATAAAATGTAACAAGAAGCTTCATAATCAAAACAAATAACAGATGATTTTTTGTCATTATCCTCTATTCTCACATAAAAATATTGTGTCACTTTGAGCAAATTATGCCTTTGAAACCTTTTCCTAAAGAGTAATAAGAATGTTTGG
This sequence comes from Murina feae, assembly GCA_004026665.1. NCBI lineage: Eukaryota > Metazoa > Chordata > Mammalia > Chiroptera > Vespertilionidae > Murina > Murina feae. Next base: position 85,566 of record PVJC01000893.1, on the reverse strand, counting down.
ATTAGAAGCTATATCTTTCTTTGGAGTATGAGCAGCCCATGCCCTCCCTCCCTTCAAGTGCAGGGGAGAGGACAACTCTCTCTCTTCCGCTGCATGACATGTGATTCCTGCAGCTCTGCTAGTGGGGACCGAACACTTGGACATGGTCAGAAGTACAGGTTGCTGCCTCGGAACCCAACACACTCCACCTGACATCTTTTGGGAAGTAGAAGAGGCAGCTAATAGGCAAGAGTTATGAGCTGTACAGGATTATTCTTTCTGAAGTGGATGGAGAAATACTGGTAAAGTGAGTTAGGGAGAACATATCACATTTTTATCTTCCCTTTCACTTTCCTTTTATTGAATAGTCCAGAAAGCTGATCAGTTTTTATTGTATTACATATTCACTATACAAGATGATACAATTATCATTATGTTAGAATATGACATTTTGAAAAGTTTTGTCATAATACTATTAGGGCAATGTCCTATTATATAACCAAATTATCTAAGAATTGAGTCTTCCTATAATGCCCTCACTCAATATTTTTTCAGCTACTTGATATAATTAGAACATGGTTTTTTTTCTTTTTGTTTCAAATAAGTAATAGTGATTCTCTAATATTTACATTCTCTACCCTTAGGGCTTCTCCTCAAATATTTGAAGTGTAGAACATAAATAATTGTATATTGTAGCATGCTCTTGATACAGATGGAATGTAAAATAATGTATATAGAATGCATGTTATACAGTTACAAATAAATAATAATGCCTTTGATAATCACAAACATTATTATTTCCCTATTTTGTCTTTGATATACTAACACATAAGCAAAAGAAATTTGATTTGAAAATTTGTTATGCTTCTGAGAAGCATACATATAATTTTGACATTATATATAATGAGATAAGTAAAAAAGATAGGCTGAGATATTGCATAATGCTGCCCATGGTGTCAATACATTTAGAGCCCTCGAGTGATTTAAGATATTGAGTGAGGGCATTATAGGAAGACTCAATTCTTAGATAATTTAGTTATATAGTAGGACATTGCCCTAATAGTATTATGACAAAACTTTTCAAAATGCCATATTCTAACATAATGATAATTGTATCATTTTTATAATTCACTAATAAGCAATTGCAGATGAATCACTTGAATACCACATTTGAGTAAAGTATTTAGAGCAAAACTAACTTAGTTCATCGGATAATGAAAGAAAATATCAAATCCTAGTCTTATCTCAGTAAAAGAAAATCATTGGAATGTATCTCAATTTTTTTTACCTGAAACACTGCAGGCATCTTCCATTATTCTCCAGGCATGTTTGCATCCATGCACATCACTTAGGCATTGGTCTCTCAGATATGTGCAGTTAATGCTTTGGGAAGTGGATTCATTTTCTGAGCACAGTCCCATGGCTTGAATAACAACAATCGCAGAACAAATAAAACAAGTTTGAGATATTACAGTATGGCAGTTATTTACCTCAAATCTAAGTCATTAATGAAAAAGAGCATAACTATGAAAAATAGAATGTGATGAGTTCTCCTATATAAGATTCTTCAATGAATAATTTGCATTTGCTCTCTCTCTCTTTCTTACTGCCTATTTATTTCTCAACTTATAATTTACTAGAGGCCCAGTGCATGAAATTCGTGCACAGGGGAGGGTGGGGGTCCCTCAGCTCGGCCTGCCCCCTCTCACAGTCTGGGACCCCTCAGTGGATGTCCTACTGATGGCTACAATCTGGCAGGAGTGCGTGTGTGTGTGTGTGTGTGTGTGTGTGTGTGTCTGCTGGGGGCCTGCCCCCAGCTGCACTATGGAGGCTCAGAGAAGGCACCCCATGTGTGTGTCCCAGCTGCATCAGAGGCTGGAAGCAGGCACCCCATGTGTGTCCCCCCACTGGGGGACTGCCCCAGCTGCATCGGAGGCTGGAAGCAGGCACCCCGTGTGTGTGTGTGTGTGTGTGTGTGTGTGTGTGTGTGAGTGTGAGTGTGTGTGAGTGTGTGTGTCCCCACTGGGAGCCTGCCTTCAGCTGCATCAGAGGCTCAGAGCAGTTGCCATGTGTGCGTGTGTATGTCTCTGCTGGTGGCCTGCCCCCAGCCGCACCATGGAGGCTTGGAGCAGGCACCCCTCTGTGTTGATCTCTCAGGCTCCTGGCCTCACCTGCATGTTGTTTTCTCCTTTGAGCTGTGGCCAGGGCTGAGTGCTGCCTGCCGGCCATGCTTGCCTGCTCAAGGATGTCCCAGCAACCTAGGAGCAGGCCCTGCTATGGGCTGCTCATGGGCCGTCTGCTCATTCTCTCCTGCTCCTGATGGCTGTGGCGGCCAGGAGCAGGCCTCCAAACACGGGCTGCCCACCAGCTGCCTGTGTGTTCATGCTCCTGCTCCTAATTGACCACAGCTGGAAGCAGGCCCCTGAATGCGTAAGAGCCCATGGGGCTCTCTTGCTCCTGATTGCTGGTGCGACTGGAAGCAGGTCCCCGAAAGCACAGCAGCCCACTGGGCTCTCCTGCTCCCCATTGCCTGTGGCAGCCAGGAGCAGGATCCCGAACGCATGGCAGCCCATGGGGCTCTCCTGCTCCCCATTGCTGTGGCAGCCAGGAGCAGACCCCTGAATGTGCAAGCGGCCCACCGGCCGCCCATACATTCGCTCTCCTGCTCCCGATCGCATGGCGGCCAGCAGGCCCCACTGTGGGCTGCCTTCTGGTGGTGCTTGCCTGCTCCAGGGCAGTGTGACCTGTTGAGGTAATCCTTGCTCAGCTCATGTTGCCAGGGTGACGCCGCCAGCGTCCTGCCCCACCACTATGGGTGCCGCCATCTTTGTCCTGGAGTGATGGTTAATTTGCATATTACTATTTTATTAGATAGGATTGTTATGACTATTACTCCATTGACATTTTAAATGTCCTAATCATTTTTAAAACATCAAATTTTAATAGTTTTAAGACTTTATCTTGTCTATTTTTATCATTGGGCATTTTGTGGTCATTTTGTTCTTGAAACTCTCTCTTTCTTCCCTTTTAGTTCTCTTGATATTTATTCATTTGATATTTTCTGAACACTCAGAATCCTTCCCAGGATCCTTTTACTCTTCTGTTAATGTATAGTTTTAGTTTATGTTCTTTCCTCACACTTTTTCCATTCTAATTTTACATAATTCCATGTACTCATTATTTTAACTAACATCTCCAGACTGGACTCTCAAATGTATAATTAAATCCCATCATTTTCTAGAATTCCAGTTATAGATGCTCTTAATCCCACCTAATGTTCCAAACACACCTCCAGACTATAGTATCTTTAATATTGACCTCATAGTTACATTCCTTGATGGACTATCTTACTTCATCAGCAATTCCATTATTCACATAGGCACCCAACTAGAAACTTTGAATTTGTCATAGATTTCTTTTCTATCCTGAACTCCACTCTCCCATATCCATTCGTGCATAATTGACTATCATTTAGAATATTTCACCAGCTCATTAGTTAATGAGTCTGACTCCAGTTTCATCTATTCAGATAGATTCTTTTTTTAAATATTTATTTTTTAATTTTACTTTATGGTTTAAAGTACAGTATTACAAATAGTAGTTCATGTCTCCTTTTCTTCCCCATTGATTCTTTACATGCCCTAAGTTGCCTAATGCAATATTCTAGTGCTGTCATTTCTCTGCTTTATCCTTTGAAAGGTCCCTCATAGCATGACTTATATTCTTCATCTTTATGGTTTCCCAAATATTCCATGTTGTTTTGTACCTCTGAGCATTTGCTGTATAGTCACTAGTAGGCACTCATTTTCTTTCTCTTCTGAAATAACTTTTTTTGTGTCCTTTAAGGTGCAACATAATAATTACCGATTTTATAGAAACTGTCCCTTAATTCAATACCCCCTTTTCTTACATCCAAATTGAATTTAATACCCTTCATTTGTTGCACTACAATTTTGGGAATTCCTCATCTACAGCATTTATTACTCTGTAATAAAAGTGTGTATTTTTGTGCTTGACTCCACAATTAGATTTTAGGGTTTTACTGGCATTAGAGGTAATTCATAATTGTATCCTCCTCATCAAACACAATGATGCATTATAGATATCTAATAAATGAGTGTTAACTTACATCAACTTGAATAGTTGTTTATAGATGAGTTGCATATAAAAACCTTTTAATATTCTATAACAATAATACCTTCCAGATATTTGCAAGTTATTTTGAATAGAAGAGCAAAGGTTTCAGCAAATTTTCTAAAAATACCAAGAAAGGAGCAGTGTTAATTTAGCATATTCTACAAATTACTCAATTTGATTCTGTAAGCATGCAAACTGAAACTTGCTTATTCTATCCATAGAAAAATATGAAAATTTCAAATGAATTACAGAGATAGAATATTAACTAGAATCAAGAGATATTTAGCTATATCTTAACCAGAGCCAAATCACTTGAATTTTTAAAAGGGTGATGTTAATTATTAATCATCTGTGACAATACAGAATTGCAGGCTTAAAATATTTATCTTACATCTTTTCCAATCTCTTCTCATAAGGAGAATCCAAGATAAACTGATTAGATCAAATGTGCTACCTTCTGGTTCATCATACTTGAAGGTTAGAACCATGGGTGTAATTTGGTCACTTTTTTTTTTAATTGAGGACTGGAGCAAAAATTAACATAAGAGTTTTCAGTTTTGTTTGCTTGTTTGTTGTTTATGTGTTCATGGATAACCTCAATTTAGCCAAGCCCCAGCCCTAGGTTTTCAAACTTAAAGAAAGAAAAAGTGAGCTCCTTGGATTCTAGCCCAAGGTTACTTATTTAAATCCAGTTTGCCAAACACCCTGAAGTAGGGATTTTATGTCAGAAATTCTATTTACAAAACACTGGAATTTTATTTCCCATTAATCATTATATCTTATAATTATCTCCCTCCACCAACTTATAATAGGTGATGGTCTCCTGGATATATCATTGAAACCTCACCCGTATCTCAAGGCAATAATAATTAATGAATTCTACTTATGGTCTTTCCATAAACCCTTTCATTTTCTTTCATATTTAAATGTTTAGGTTGAACAATTCACTGATAGTTTATTTTACATGCTTTTTCATACCTTCCATTCAGATGAAACACTGAATCAACTAAAAAAACCATCTCAGTGATTTGGCCCACACAACTCCAAATATCTTCAACTTGCCAAAATCTTATTCATTCCTAACTGGGATTTGTGACTGTGTATTTAACCCAGTTTTCAAGGGTTCTCTTGAAGAGTTCAGTGAAAAACAAGATATATTTTAAAATTAATATGATGAAGAATGTTGCACATTATATTTACCCTTTAAAGATGTAAAATGATCATTAGGACATTAAATACTCTTAATAATTCACTATGTCCCATATTTCTTTGGACTTTCCCACATCACAAGACCTATTCAGATAATGTTGAACAAGCATTTTGAAGAATGAACTGTGGTAAATACTGGTTAAAACTATCATATGGTACTATTTTAACCCTGTGAGTGTTGGGAATTTTTTCTCTTCTTCATGTAACCTAGTGTCAAGGTTATCTAGGAGTAAAAGTTGAAAACAGGAGGCCACGATTGCTTTCTCAACTGGGGCCATAATGAGATTGTAATATGTTTTGTGTTTTGTTATATGATTACCTGATCTATAAAAGTTAAACTCTCCTAGATTCTCTTTATAATAAAGAATAGAAATAAGAAATTACTATTGTTAGAAATAAACACAAGAAGCAAATTTTTGGAACACTAAATAACTATTACTTAAACCAAAGGAAAACTAAAAACATGTTAAAAATGCTTTCCCTTCTTGCCTTAATTTCTCTGACTTGGTTTATTTTAACTATCCTTTTGTGCTTAACACAATTTGAAATAGACTTTTCTGTTTTCTTGCCTACAATTATGTATTTATAAAAATTTATTAGTGTATAATAAACTGAAAATATACTGGCTTTGGTGTAATGAGTGGATTATTAATATTCAGCTATAATCATAAATACCTCTTTTATTCTAAATTCGTTTTATATATTCTACTAAATGCTGAAGAAAATATAACTTCTCCAATAACACATATGTCAAATAGAGTTCATGAATTCCACCTTAAGTAGAATTATTTTCTCACCAACATCTTACAATAAATCTACACTACCCAATAAAAGAGAGATATACCCATACTTTATCTCTAGGTCACAGAAATGGACTGAAAGATTAAGCATTTGCTTCAGTGTTAATTTATCCTATAAATGACCCTTACCTTTGAAATATAAACACCTTAAAAGTAGAACTTTATGATTTAAAATAATTTTATTTTTATTTAATTTTAAAGAAAAATAGATAATAATTTGAAATTTGTCATCTTATAACCTGTAAATAGATACTGGAAGGTTTTATTTCTAAAAGGTTATAGTATATATGGGAGTTCCATAAGTCCTAATCAATAACTTAAAGTAACTGGGTTATCCTATACACTAAAACAGAAGCAACACGAGTAGTTAATGCAATTCTCACATTATGTATCTTCTGTAATTATAAATAAGCAAAAATAAGTGTAAACTTTTGCAAAAATCATAAACCATGCTAAAATATAAAATTATAATTTATACTTCATATTATAAACCCCTATTAGCTTAATCAAGAGTTGTTACATAGGAAAGCATTCGGTGCCCAAAGAATTGGTATTGTAAATTCAGATAAACCAGAGCATAATTCACTTACCCAGGAAAATAAAGACTATCATGCTGGTCGACTTGGGCTGTTCACCTGGAAGAAAGGCACATGTATTTTTCCAACCACCTTCTTAGCAACAACTGTCCAGAATAAGCCTCAGCCCCTGCTCTTGCTTCCTAAAAGCATTACAGATTCAGACGAGTCATCTACCTAGGTCACCATTCCTCACCGATTTTTCTGAGCTGTGAACTTTCCTTATTATGTCCAAATTCAATTATTTTGTTTTGAGTGTACTGACCTCAGATATTATTCTTCCAAGAAAGCCCACAAGCCAGATACTAAGAAATGATACATACTCTGCACATTCATGGAAAATTCTTTTTTCTTACAACTAGAATACGAAATTGTGTAAAAGACTGCCAAATAGAACCCAAAATTTTCCTAAACACTTGCGCATGCTCAGTTTCCACATGCTTAATTAGTCTCATTAAGGCAATTTTATGTTATTTGAGAAGATTAAAAAGGAGAAAAGGCAACAAAGCAGCTCGGAAAAATGTCTGGGGAATTCAAGATCCACTAGTATCAAACTGGTGTGCTTCACCTTCCAAATAGGAAATGTCCTCGCCATGTGCCACAACCTCAGTATGCTTAAAAGCTCAGTATGCTTCAGCTACAGTTCCTCAAAGCCTCCAATACAGTGACAGTGTAAGAAACAACTTCTCACCACAATGAAGAAAATCTTCTTTATTGGAAATGGGATAATTCACACGTGCTCATCACTTGACACCTATTTTCCTACTGGCTTCAATGGGAGGCATTGCTATTGTCTAAATAAATATGCGTCCCCCTAAAATTCATATGTTGAAACCCTAAACTCTAAATGTGAGGAGAGGTGAGTAGGCAGGGAGGGTGGGAGATGCTTGTGAGTGTGAAACCCCCGTGAATTGGATTATTGCCTTAAAAAGCAAGGCTCTAGCAGGCATCCTCAAACTAGGGCCCACGGGCCACATGCCGGGTGTTTTTGCCGCCGCTGCCTGTCCTGCTTAAAATAAGATATGTGCAGTGTACTAGGAATTTGTTCATAGTTTTTTTTTAAACTGTAGTTTGGCCCTCCAACGGTCTGAGGGACAGTGAACTGGCCCCCTGTTTAAAAAGTTTGAGGACCCCTGCTCTAGAGTGATCCCTTGCTCCTTCCACCTTGTGGGCACATTGCAATAAGTGCCAGCCATGAACCAGGAAGACCACCCCCGTGAGAATGTGACTATGGAGGTGCCTGGACATTAGATTTCAGTTTCCAGAACTGTGAGAAATAAATTGCTTTTGTTTTATAAGCCTCCTAGTCTGCAATATTTTGTAACAGCAAAAATGCAAGGTCTGCGACTAGAAAGCTTTATTTACCTCATTGTACTTTTTTAAAAATATGATTTCAGAGGGAAAGAGAGAGGGAGAGAGTGCTAGAAACATCAATGATGAGAGAGAATCATTGATTGGCCTCCTCCTGCAAGCCCCACACTGGGGACCAAGACTGAAGCCTGTGCTTGTGCTCTGACTGGGAATCAAACCATGACCTCTTGGTTCATAGGTCGACACTCAACCACTGAGTCATGTCAGTCAGGCTCACTGTACTTTGATTGTGTTCTTCCTCACAAGAACCGAGAACACCTCATCTCCCTTGGGCATCATGAAGCTTCCACTTTTAAACCCTACCCCCGCCCCCTGCCGTGAGACATTTTTGTAATGGATGCTTAGAAATATAAAATGCCACTTTGACAAGAAATTAGAAAAATACAGGTTTAGATAATCAACCATTAATATGGGAAAGAAGTATTTGTGTACACAGTTATACAATGAGAGAATTGTTGTTTGCAACTGTCCATGTTTATTTTATACTAAGAGAGAAGTTATATTTTGTTTGGAGAATGCATAATGAAAAAACAAGGCTCTGGAGTCCAAAAAACCAAAATAGTAACACTGCTTTTCCTCTATAAATGTAGGAAGGTATACATATTTATTCCTCTGTAATAATGGGCTAATTGTATTCATGGTTGCTATAAATATTAAGTATACTAGGGTCCTGGTACACAAAAAGTTGTGCACTTGGGGGGTCCCTCAGCCCAACCTGTGCCCTCTCATAGTCTGGGACCCTTCAGGAGATGTCCACTTGCTGGCGTGCCTGGCCAGCCTGGGTGAGGGGCTGATGGCTGTTTGCATGCTAGCCAAGCCCCCCAGTGTGGACCCTCACCCCACTGGGGTGTGGCAAGCCTGGGTGATAGGCTGAGGGCTGTTTTCAGGCTGCCTACAGCCTCTTCAGGTTTTGGGTCCCTACTGGAGTGCCTGGACAGCCTGGGTGATGAGCTGAGGACCATTTTCAGGCTGCCCAGAGTCCCTTCAGGGTTCGAGTCCCTACTGGGGTACCTGGCCAGCCTGGGTGAGGGGCTGAGGACCATTTTCAGGCTTTCAGGCTGCCCACAGCTCCCATTGACCCAAGGTCCCAGCAAGGCTGGCTAGAATCAGGTTTATGGGGGTTATTTATCTTCTATAATTGAAGCACTGTTGATTTGAGCTGAGGCCTAGGCATGTAAGGAAGCCTCCTGTTTGTTTCAGCTCTGTGGCTTCTATAATTGAAACATTGCTACCATGAGCAGAGGCTCAGTCAGCCTAGGCAGGCAGTTGCAATGGAAGCCTGCTGTTTACTCTAGCTCCGTGGCTGCCAACTGACATCTTGACTAGGTTAATTTGCATACAGCCACTCTGATTGGACAGTGGGCGTGGCTTGGCTGGTGGGGATGGCTTAGGCATCCCAGAGAGATGGTTAATTTGCATATTACTCTTTTATTAGGTTAGATAGATGAAGTTTATATCACAGAGATCAACAAATGCCAATATTTCACCCATGGACTTAATTATTATAATATAAAATAAGTATAATGTCATAAAATTAATCAATTGTTTCCTTTTACAGGTACCAAGTCACTAAGCTTGTATTATAATTTTACCATGATAATTATTCTTTTATATAGAAGCCAACTAAAATACCTTAAACTAGAGAGGGCTTGGGTGGCTCTGTTGCTTTACAAACTGGCTCCCGTACATGGGGGCAAGGAGAGACCCAAAAGAAGCAGACCACTCAAGACTAGTAGCTGACAGGATTCCTATGCAAGGGAACTGACCTATGATGCTGCTTGTCTTGGGTGGTGGGAAGATTAGTAGATCTCTGCACCCATCTGCCAGAATCTTCAAAGTTTACATAGGAGCCTTACTGGGTTCAGCCACATATTCAGCCCATATGGGCTCAACAATACATTCTTTTCTCATGACTGTGTCCATAAAACAGCTTCCACTGTGGGAACTGTGAACAGAACATACATTCCAAGGACAGGGGAGGGGCTGAGGAGCCTCCAATCGCTGAGTCCAGCTTCAGGGTCAACAGGCAGTCACGTCCTCTTCTTGACCCTCCTCCAATGGGCTCCGTAGCTGAAGAGTCCAGATGTAGAATCGACTTCAGGCATGTTTTAAACCTTGTCTTTTGGGCCTGAGGGTTTCCCCCTTCCTGTCTCTAAGTGCTTTCTTCTGTGTCAACTTCATTCTCAGGCCGTTTCTTTTCTTCCTTGGGAAGGTAGTTTTTAAGCCCTAGGTATGCGCCTTTCTCTCTTAGAAGCCAGAGTAAGAAATATGACTCTGTTCCTATTAAATTTCCAGAATTGAGTCACCCGAGTTTACATGTGTCCCATGCCCACCCATTGAAACTGACCCCAGTTGGTGCCCAGCATCACATACAGAGGTGGAGTTGACTCTGCTCAATCCATAGGTGCCCATGGTGGGAGAGGAGTGCATCACCAAGGCACATCATTGTATTCAAAGAAGCATGTGAAAGGATCGTAGGAAGGTGAAAACATACTCAGTAAAACATCTAAAAAAGGGTGAATTCCTGCAGGGCTACCACAAGCAAAATAAGCTGATGAAGCAAAGGAAGAGAATACCAACACACAGTTTCCTGTTCAAGGAGGTGATATAGTTATGACTTTCTTGAGTACAGTGATACGCAGAACCTAAACTTACAACACTGGGTGAAGGAGGCTAATTGTTACCAAACAGGTACAGCTGCTGAGGTCTAGCACTGACAGGTATAGAAAGGATCTGTGGTCTTATAGCTGCTTATCCCAAAATAATAATTATCAGCTGTGTCACCATCTAAATCAGGAAATTTTTATCATCTCATTATGCCATAGGCACTCTTTCTCTCTTTATATTTTTGTTAGTATCCTTTTTATTTTATTCATATTATCCATATACCTATTCCAGAATACATTTTTCCTTAAATTTCTTTTTTCTTGCTTTAAACCCTTAATTTTTTTAACCTTTATTGCTGAAACTATTACATATGTCCCTTCTTTTACCCCATTGACCTTGTCCAGCCTGCTCCCACCCCCCATTCCAGGCCTTCACCACCCTATTGTCTGTATCCATGAGTTATGTATACATGCATATAGTAAGTTCATTGGTTGATCTCTTCCCACCCAAAAACCCTCCCCTGCTTTCCCACTGATATTCAACAGTCTGATGCTTCCATGTCTCTGGATCTATTTTTGATCAGCAGTTTATTTTGCTCATTAGATTCCACAAATGAATGAGATCATGTGATACCTATTTTTCTCTAACTGGCCTATTTCACTTAGCATAATGTTCTCCAAGCCCTATCTCTATATTTTTATGACTATTTTCAAAATACAATGTTTAAGAAGATTATGGAGAAAATTAAGCATATCTAATCTAATAAAAGAGTAATATGCAAATTAACCCTCACTCCATTACACCTAAGCCATGCCCACCAGAAAGCCATGCCCACCAGCAAATAAGAGCAACAATATGCAAATTAACCCAGCCAAGATGGCGGCTGGCAGACACAGAGCTAGAGCAAACATGAGGCCAGCGATGGAGGAAACTGCCTGCCTAGGCCAGCTGTGGCTTCCACTCAAGGCAACAAAGTTTCAATGATAGAAAATAAACCCCAGAAACCTGATTTCAGCCAGCCTTGCTGGGACTTTGGGTCAATGGGAGCTGTGGCCAGTCTGCAAACAGCCCTCAGCCCCTCACCCAGGCTGGCCAGGCACCCCAGTAGAGACCCGAACCCTGAAGGGACTGTGGGAAGCCTGAAAATGGCCCTCAGCCCCTCACCCAGGCTGGCCACACTGCCATGGCGTAAGGGTTCCCACTGGGGGCCTTGGCCAGCCTGCAAACAGCCATCAGCCCCTCACCCAGGCTGGCCAGGCACGCCAGCAGGTGGACATCCTTCAAGGGATCCCAGACTGCGAGAGGGCACAGGCCAGGTTGAGAGACCCCTCCTGCCCCCGAGTGCACAAATTTTTGTGCACCAGGCCCCTAGTTAAAATATATTTATCAAATAAATTTCTGAGGAAGAAATATATATATGGTATTTTATCCAGGGAGGACTAGATAATACTGTCATTTCAGTATAGTGATTGATGACCATAAATGCTACTTTGAGATAATTGCCACAAATTCAGTGTCATGTAAAAATGTCTGTAATTTCTATTGGTGACAATGGCAGCACAGGAAGTACTGAATTTCAATTGGAGTTTAGTAAAAATAGAATACAATTTTACTCCACGTTAATAAAACTTATTCTAACCTCAACAAAAAAAGTAATTTCAACTCGATTACTTACTCAAATGAAAACCAACCATTGAAGCAAAACATTTTAGAGGTGAGAGGAAATGATAAAATCTTCAGTTCCAATAGTTTACAATGATCATCAGTGTGAGGTTTTAAAATATATCTATGTTTTGAATGGCATGCTACTAATCAATGAATAAAAGAGGAAAACAGAGTTGATTTGCTTGAAATCTATGTAGGAAGCTCAACCTCTGTTCATTGGCTTTGCCATCACCATCCACAGCTACAACAGAGGCATCCACAGTTTCCAGCACTTCTCTACAAAATTCACTGATATCATTTGACCGTTCTAATTTTTTCACATAAAGAATTCATCTTCATAACAGATAACTGAAATGCATATGACCTTATACCTTGTCACTGGGCAAAAGACACAAGGGTTTTTATTCAACAAGTGTTTACTAAAAGCCTACTATATCCAAGCCTCTGTGCAAAAATAAGGAATGGTCCCTTGTTTCAAAGATCCAGATGAAATTACACATAAGAAAAATAAAAAATTGTTGAAAAACAAAAATAATAGTCAGTCAGTGAAACACCTATTTTGAGAAGGCATCTTCTTTTGAAATGAACACAAGGAAACTACTTTGGTGACAATGATAACAGTTCTCCAACTACCCTTACATTGATACTATATTCTATATACGTCAACTTAAAATTCCATAAGACACTCATCTGGAGGAGAGAAATAAAATTTAATCAGCCTCAAATTTATAGTCAACCTAAAATTGACAGCTCTAGAAAGAAAGATGATACAGATAGATACAGATAGATAGATATATCTTCACTATAAGGTCTCTAAAGGTTCTAGGACAGTAATAAAGGACATACAGTATTTTCAAGGGGAATAAGAGCTTCTCACTGTCTTCTACTGGGGGGCCAATGTGATGGTGTATGTAATCAACTCATCATGAACTGCTTACTGATCTCCTCACTAACAAACTGATGGGGGTGGTTTTGCATGAGGGGACAGGGCATACCAGGATTGGAAGAAAACAAGGAACAGCATAGAGATATGACTCTATGACATGTTCTGGGGACTTCAAAAGGACTAATATCACTGAAACTCACAGTAGGTGGGGAAAAAATATAAATAACCATATTATGGGAAGCATTTTATACCTCACCAAGGAGATTAGTGTTTATCCACAGAGAAAAAGGGCAATATTAGTGAGTTTTAAAAGAAAATAATCAAGTTGGTGTTTTGAGAAACTGCCTGAGCAATGGTATGGAGGGTGTTTTGGAAACAAAAAATAATTACCAGTTCTGAGGCTATTTTAGCAGTTGGGGAGAGATGTGGCAATGGCTGAACTAAGAAGTAGTGACAATGGAGAGGTCGGTAGAACCAAGATGTATACAGGATCTGGTGACAACTTGAGATAGAGACAGGATGGGGAGAAGCAGGGGTCCTGGGTGCATCCTTACTTATGGTTTGTGTAACTTGGTGTTGATTGCTGTTATTTATTGAGTCACTTGGTTCATAATTCAATGCTCTGTATACGATATAATATTATCAATTGAAGAACTTAAAAATTAGAATGAAATAGCAGTTTCTATGGTCATTCTGTCACTGAGAAGATAGGTTGGCTATCTCCAAGAGGATCAAAACAGCCCCAGGAGACAGCAGTGCTGTGGGTGATTATTGGTGTACAAGGACTGCTTGCAATCTAATAGGATCAAGAATGGATTTGTTCTCTGAACCTCACTAACATAAAGAAAGACCATGGAAATGGAAATATTAATTATATTGCCAATTTATTTATTCATAAGAAGAAATCTAATTCCTTGCTAGTATATTTACTTCATGTAGGCATGCCAACAGGGGAAATAGATGAAAGATTTACATTAAGGAGGATTAGTCCTGAATACATTTTGGCATCAGGTTAGAATAGTCCCTAGATATCATCCTGTGTGACAATGGGGTACATGACACACTGTTGCTTTCTTTGGGTAAATTAACACAATCAGAGCAGCCCAAGACAATATTTCAACTAAAACTGAACATCTCTCTCCATGATTGTGGTTTATTGATTTTATAGTTTAAATTTTGGTAATTTTTCTTCTAATCTCTCGAGAAATATTGCAACTCTAATGTGCTCATATCCTTTGTCTTGACACTTAATGTAGATATTATATAGTAGAACATCATTTACAATTGGGCTAATTGTAAGAGTCAAATGTATGACAGAAAGTTTTGTCTATAAAACAGCTATTATTCCTATCTGAAATAGCAGTTCTGTATATTGGTTTTGACTTTCTCTGGAATTTCTATTAGCTGTGTCTAATTTTTAGGAATTTGTGACACCTCTAAAAACAGAATCAAATCTAACTGTTGAAAAATGTTTTAATTCCTTTAAATTTTGTTTTCCTTACTATGGTGTGCTCTCTGCTTCCCATTTCATGTTAATGTGAGGGCCTACTGGACATTCTAATCACCATGGCAGGAAGATTTTATGTGTCTGCTGTTTTGGTAAGTTTATTACTAAATGGAGGCAGAAACATTATTACTAGATAACCTCAAAGTACCACATATTTATTTTTAAATTTAATATATTTTCTTCCCTTTATTATAAGATATAGCAGCCTTTGAAATGAGGTCATCCACGCATAGTGCATTGTCCTCCAGATAAATAAATGATTAGTAGTAGGGAAAGTTTGCTGTTGAATTACAGGTGGAACTATTTTTATAAGATCAATTCTCCCAAGGAAGTATTGGAGAAAGGATTTGTACATTCCATGGAAGAGATGTGTGACAATAACATACAGGAACGTGTTATTAGTGTTATTATTAATGTTGTCAAAGCTACTGGAAGCAGATTATACTGTTTAAATTACCTTCTTACTCTTTTCAAGGTAAATTTTGTTTCCATTGCAAAATATTTGGTACTTAAGTATAGCATTGGAAAAAACAAATGAAAATATTTACATTCAAATTACTAAGAGATCCGCTACTTACCTTTTGATTTATTTTCTTTAAATTATTTTACTTATATTTTTATTACTTTTAAAAGGTCATTATCCTATTAATATACACACATTTGTTCATTAAAATTATAAATCTGCCTGGCTGGCATGGCTCCATGGTTGAGCATCAACCTAGGAACTAGAGATCACGGTTCAATTCCCAGTCAGAGCACATGTCTGGGTTGTGGGCTTGATCCCCAGTGTGGGGTGTGCAGGAAGCAGCTGATCAATGATTCTCTTTCATCACTGATGTTTATCTCTCTCTCTTCCTCTCTGAAATCAATAAAAATATTTTTAAATGATAAAACTATCTTTTCTTCTGATTACAAATGTGAAGGAAAAAAATCACAGTAATCCTATGACTTGTGGGCAACTAGTGTACATGTTTGTTCTTCTACTAGTTCTTATTACATATCTACATAGCTGTGTACTCTATACACTATTTTTCAAAGCACAGATAGCACAGTATTACTCAAATTGTAGATTAAAATAATGTGAAAAAAGGGGTGAAAGTTAGTATATATCCTGACTTTTCAGATATTTCCATTAAAATTCTACATTTAATTCTTGGATTTAAGATATTAATTTTTTAAGCCAGGTTTTCTAAATCCTAAATGTTAAAATAGAAATCCGAATTTCATGAATAGCACATAAAATAACATTTTCCCACACAGTGTCTTTTTTTTTTTTTTTCTGATGTGGAAATTACTCGTATGCATTTTGTAAATGTGCAAGTAAACTTACCATATTGTTAAAATTTTGGAAAATTCATAAAATTATAAGTCAGGAAATAAAGGTACTATGTTATTCAGGAACAAGACAGAGATACCCACTCTCACCACTCCTGTTCGACATCGAGCTGGAAGCACTAGCCATAGTGATCAGATAATAAGAACAAATAAAAGGCGTCCAAATTGGAAAAGAAGTAAAACTGTCATTATTTGCAGATGACATAATATTGTACATAGAAAACCCTGAAGACTCCCCCCAAAACCTACTAGACTTAATAAATGAATTCGGCAATGCAACAGGTTACAAAATTAATACCCAGAAATTTATGGCTGTTTTATACACCAATAATGAACTCAAAGAAAGAGAAATAAAAAAGAACAATCCCATTTACCATTGCACTGAGAAAGTTAAGATACCTAGGAATAAACTTAACTAAAGAGGTAAGAGATCTGTACTCGGAAACTACAGGACTTTGAAAAAAGAGATAGAGGAATGCATAAACAAATGGAAGAATATACCTTGTTCATGGATTGGTAGGATCAATTTCATTAAAATGTCCATACTATCCAAAGTAATCTATAGATTTAATGCAATCCCCATTAAAATACCAATGGCATATTTCACAGACCTAGAACAAACTCTCCAAAAATTCACATGGAATTTTAAAAAGACCCCAAATAGCTGCAGCAATCCTGAGAAAGAAGAACAAAGTAGGTGAGATCTCAATACCAGATACCAAGCTATATTACAAAGCCACTGTTCTCAATGTACTGGCCCAATACAGACATACAGACCAATGGAACAGAACAGAGAACCCGGAAATCAACCCAAGCCACTAGGCTCAATTAATATTTGACAAAAGAAGCAAGAGCATACAATAGTCAAGACAGTCTCTTCAATAAACAGTGTTAGGAAAATTAGACAGATACATGCGAAAATAAAACTAGATCACCAACTCACACCATACACAGAAATAAACTTAAAATGAATAAAGGACTTAGAAGTAAGACAGGAAAGCATAAAAATATTAGAAGAATCAATAGGCAGCAAAATATCAGCCATATGTCATAGCAATATCTTTTTTTTTTTAAGAGATACATGCCTTTTATTGGAAATTTTCCTTTTGTTTTATCTGAAATATTACATTTGGGGTATTTCAGTGCTTTTGAAAGTACACACACAGGCAGGTTATCCGTCCTGACTTTCATTTAAGGATAATTAAGGAGGCATAACAAAGTATGCTATCAAAAAGGAAATGGGACTAATAAGTGAGAACCAAGGGTGCAGGGCATTAGTGAAGTACAGATGAGTCCTCCTTGAAGATCACAGAAGAAAACAGTTTTTCTGTTCTGTGTTACCTTGGCCTCAGGACACACTGTTATATTTCTTCACTTAATAATTCACCTAAAATAATAATTAGCCTATGTATCTCAATAGCATTCTACTTTCTTCTAAGCATGCTTAAAAAAAAATCAATGATGACCTGTTCCCTTTTCCCTGCAAGCAGGGGTACTGTAGATTACAAAACCTGAAGAGTCAGTTTGCACAGAAACAGAAGGTATGTAAATCAGAAGTCTCTGCTTTGCACCCAGAGACCCAGTCATATCGCATGGAAATCGATTTAATGACCTCTCATACCCCTGCTGATTAAACATATTAGAAAACTGAAAAGAGTTTCAGATACAATTTCACATTACTGAACTGGGTATTAGAAATCACGAGACTCTCCACATGTCCCTAAGGTCTTCAAACTTACTATGTGCCTTTGAACAGATAAACAAAAAAGCTCATTGGTTTGAAGAACAAGTTTGTGGCCATAATCAACACTATTGTGCCACTTTCTTTACTATTACTTGTTTAAACTCTGCATTTCTATCTTTAGAACAGTCTGAAGTAGGACAATAGTCAGTCTGAAGTATGACAATATCTTTTCACTGCCCTTCGCAACTTAAGACAGGACATAAGAACACGTAGAGGAGGTGGGTATATTGGTGCAGCTACAGCATTCAAAATGGACAGAAGGGCAGATGCTGAGACCTGGAACTGTCTTCCGGTCTCTCCTAGGAGATGGTGCTTTAAGGCAGAAGGCGGAGTAGTAGTAGACAGGTAGCTGAAGAGGCTGAAGGGATTTACTGATAACAAAACCAAGGTCACAGCGCTCTCTTTGGCATATCTGCAGCTACATCTATGTGGGGTCTTGCTAGGCTCCTTTGGAGTTCTGCAGTTCTCTGGGCAGCGAGTCCCTCCTTGCTGAAGTGTTCCTAAGAGAGTGCAAACTCTACATCTGCTGGAGGAGCAGGCTCAGCTCCTGACCACAGACCTGCTGAACAGTTTCCATCTTCTTTATATCCCAGTGCAAAGCAACAGTCAGGGCCTTGGGGTCTTCCTGAGGCGAGGACAAGAGCCTCTGAGAACCAGGACGTCTGCCTGCCTCTCCTGCTCCCACAGCTTCTTCAGGGGCGTGAAGTTAGGCGATTCGGGTTGGTTATGTCCCTGCAGAAATGCCAGGTCTCCTTCAAAGTAAATGGTCGTGGGCCGTCTCTTTCCATACAACACCAACAGGAAAGGCTCTTTGGAAAGAAGTTTACTTGGAGTAACTACAAAGCCCTCCACTTACAGAAAACTTAGCCAAGTGCGAATGGATAGTTTCCTTCCCTTCTAGCTATCATGCGGAAGTAGTTGGGACAGGGACAAAGGCGAAAGAGAAGAAGTAGCCCCCCTGTGACAGGTTCTCTTCCTCAAGCTTCTAGTTCCTGGTCTTAGAGTCAGTGCAGGGCAGCCCCTTGAGGGTGCCTTTCCCTGTGATCCTGTATGTGCCTCGACTGCCTGTGAACCTTCTCTAACCACTCACGGGCCCAGAAGCCACGTCAGAAGCCGAGCTCTGCTGTTCCTCTCTAACAGGCTTTGTCACTTCACTACCCACTTTGGATCAGAAGATAATGTTTGCTGATCTGTGGGGGTGCACCCATTTTGTGTAAGCCATTCTGCTGTAGATTACATGATGATGCTCGCAAAGGTTCTGGCATATAATATGCAAATTGGCAGCTAAAACTCAGGGTCTGCAGAGATGAAAAAATCCCACGTAAGCCTCTGCAGGGCTGTGCTACACCTCTAGGGCAGTCCTTCTCTGCAGCTCAGGCTCCCAGCCTCTCACCCACCTCCAAATCCTGGCTGGACAAACTCAGCTCTGGAGCAGGCTTCTCCTTCAGTGCAGTCAGGCTCTGGCTCCAAAGGGCAATTTTGGAGGAGCTCTCTATGCTGAGACCCGGGTCCATAGCATCCCCCTCTTCACTGAAGCCAGCTTGGGACTCTTGCTGCTTTGACAAGATGCTGCCAGGTCTGAATAGGGAACAACCATGAGCACTTAGAGGTCCTCCTCTGACAGAAGAACCATGCTGGACAGATCTTCTTTCAACTGCCTGGTCACATTCTTCCACTTCAACTCTGCCCCGCTGTCTGTTTCATCTACATCTGCGGACTCCTGGGAAATCCAAGCGTACCTCTGTCTGAGTTGTATGCCCACTTCTCATCACCATCCAATGCCACACACTTAGTTAGTATTAGAAGGTAGACACAGGAAGTAATAATCATTACCCGCCATGGTGCCATCCTCTGTCAGGACCAGGGTGATTGGTGCCAGGGACTTATCAAGGGCCAAGATGTCATCAGCCTTGCTCCTCAGATCCTCGAGGCCATGCCGTGCTGTTTGAGGCTGTGGTTGTGGCACAGCAGACACGACTTTAGACCCTGATTAAGGCCAGGTTCTGGACCATAGGCACCTCCATTCTCTATAAGAGTGAGACCTGATTGACTTCGACAAGTCGCAGAGGCTAGTTGCCAGTGTCCGCCACCCACTCCCCTGGAATACCAGGAGATCTTGTAGCAATATCTTTACTGATACAGCTTCTAGGGCAATGGAAACTAAGGAGAAAGTAAACAAAGGGGACTACATCAAAATTAAAAGGTTTTGCACAGCAATGGAAACCATGAACAAAACAACAAGAGAGCCCACTGCATGGGAGAACATATTTTCCAATGTTATATTCAATAAGGGCCTAACTTCCAAAATGTATAGGGAACTCATACATCTTAACAAAAGGAATATAAACAATCCAATTGAAAAAAATGAACAAAGGACCTAAATAGACACTTTTTGAAAGTGGACATACAAAGTTCATCTGAGAGATGCAAATCAAAATGACAATGAAGTACCATCTCACACCTGTCAGAATGGCTATCATTAACAAATCAACAAACGACAAGTGCTGGTGAGGATGCGGAGAAAGAGGAACCCTCCTGCACTGCTGGTGGGAATGCAGACTGGTGCAGCCACTGTGGAAGACAGTATGGAGTTTCCTCAAAAAGTTAAAATGGAACTCCCATTTGACCCAGTGATCTCACTTCTAGGAATATATCCGAAGAAAACAGAAACACCAATCAGAAAGGATATATGCACCCCTGTGTTCATAGCAGCACAATTTACAATAGCTAAGATTTGGAAACAGCCTAAATGCCCATCAGCAGATAAGTGGATTAATAAATGGTGGTACATATATTGACCTAGCTGGTTTTGCTAAATGGATAGAGCATTGGCCTGTGGACTGAAGGGTCCCAGGTTTGATTCTGACCAAGGGAACATGCCTGGGTTGCGGGCTCAATCCCCAGTGGGGGTATACAGGAGACAGTCTATCAATGATTCTCTCTTGTCATTGATGTTTCTATTTCTCTCTCCATCTTTCTTTCTCTCTGAATCAATAAAAAAATATTTTTTAAAAATGATGGTACATACATTACTATAAAAAAAGAATGAATTCTTACCATTTGCAACCGCAATGGATGGACATGAAAAGCATTTTGCTAAGCAAAATAAGCCAGTCAGAGAAAGATAAATATCACATGATCTCACTCATTTGTGGAATATAATGAACAACATAAACTGATGAGCAAAATAGATCCAGAGACAGAGAAGCAGTGATCAGACTGTCAAGACAGGAAAGGGTAAGAGATCAACCAAAAGACTTATATGCATGAATATAAGCATAACCAATGGACACAGAATCTAAAAAAATTACTATGTTTTTTTATTCCCTGAGATAAATGATGCTAAGATTCAATGAATAACTTTCAAAATGTTTCTAGGCATACTTATATACACTGAGTGGCCGGATTATTATGACCGCCTGATGTTTGTAGGCAAATTAGCCATACACTACATCGTATGGGATATGGAAGCCAAAGTCCTGTTTGAACATCTTTGCTGTCTGCTGTTATCAAGCTAAAATATCTCCATTTTGCACAGGAACACAAGGATTGAACAGTTGAGCATTGGAAAAAAGTCATGTGATCCAATGAATTATGTTTCCAGTTGCATCATGCACATGGCAGAGTGAGAATTTGGTGGAAATAGCATGAAAGCATGCACCCCACATGCATGAGTACAATCCCTCAAGCTTATGGGGGCAGTGTTATGGTTTGGGACATGTTTTCCTGGCATAATTTGGGCCCTTTAATTCATGTGGAACAGTGTCTGAATAGAACAACATACCTAAGTATCATTGTTGATCAAGTTCATCCTATTATGTTGATGGCGTATCCCGATGGAGATGTCTTCTTCCAATAAGACAATGCACCATACCACGGTCCTCGTATTGTGCAGGAGTGGTTTCAAGAACATGAGGGAGACTTTACCTTGCTTAGGTGGCCCCCAAAATCACTAGATCTCAATCCAGTTGAGCATTTGTGGGATGAAGTTAAAAGAGCCATCAGGCAGCTGGTTCCACAACCATCAAATCTCACATAACTGGATAGTGCTATTCATCAGGCATGGTGTCAGATTCCTTGCATCACCTTTCCACATCTCGTGGAGTCAATGCCAAGAAGAATTGCCGCAGTATTGAAGGCAAAAGTGGGGTGGTCATAATAATCTGGCCACTCACGTTCAAATATATCTCATGTTCAAAAGCTGTTAAATCGTGTTGTTTACCCATATCTTCAGGGGGAAAAATCACTTCTACTGTCATGGTAAACAACCTGCTTCCCTATTTATAATGGTCTGGCCCTCCAGCAACTTCAGCCGAAAATTATAGCTAATTTGCCTACAAACATCAGGTGGTCATAATAACCTGGCCACTCAGTGTATATACACCATATATATTTTAACATTATACTTCACATACTGTTTTATAATTTGACTAGTGGCCCATTGCAGGAAGATTCCTGAAAGAATAGGGCTTCCTGAGCCAGAGCAAAGCAGAGAAGGGAGTGAAGCCCGCCTCAGCTCCCGTCTCTGCCACCTCAGCTGCCTCCAGTCTCTGCTGCCTAGTCTCCCTTCTCTGCCACCTCGGCTCCCTTCTCTGCCATCTCAGCTCCCTCCCTCCCTTCTCCCTCCCTTCTTCACCATCTCCGCTGCCTCAGCTCCATTCCCTTCTCCATCACTTGGCTCCCTTCTGCAGCACTTGGCTTCCTTCTATGCTGTCTTTAGTCTTCGCTTGCCTGTGTATGCAAATTAACTGCCATTTTTGATGGGTTAATTTGCATACAGCTGCTCTGATTGGCTGGCTGGTATGGTTTGGCTGGTAGGCGTGGCTTAGATGTAGCGGAGTGAAGGTTAATTTGCATATTACTCTTTTATTAGATTAGATTTGTCCCCTTAACAATGTTCTACAAACATCTTTCCATGTACATATGTCATTATGTATTCTATTATGGGGATATTTTAAACATTATTAAGTACAATATTCATTTATTTATTCAAAAACATCTGTTGAGCATCTACTATATTCCAGGCACAGGTCTTGTTTTGGAGATAGGTAATAAAAGAGACATAGCTCTTGCCTTCATGTATTCTACTTGGGATATACACGTATAAACAAAATAAAAAATAAATACTATCTATACCAGATATCTGTAAGTCTAAGAAGAAAAATAAGGAAAGGATAAAAAAAAAAGTGAAATGCCTGAGTTGTGGGCAAAAGAATTAGTATTTGATATAAGATAAGTAAGCAAAGAAACAAGACACTCGGGAGAACAAGTTAGGGAGAAATTCCAAGAAGGGGAGAAGCAAGTAAAAAACCTTGAGATAGGTAAGTTCTGGGTATGTTCCCAGATGAGCAAGTAGGCCTCTGTGGCTGGGGTGGCCGAGTGATAGGACATGGGGTCAAAGGGGTTCTGAGACCAGACCACATGGGAATTTGTAGGTTTACAGTAAGGACTTTGATTTTTTTATTTTTTTATTTTTGCTTGAGTAACATTGCAGAATAGTAATAGGATTGATTTTAGTTTTTACAAATGGATCACAACTTCTGCTGTGTGGAGAACAGAGTACAGGAGTTAAGGTGAAAGCAGGAAGCTAGTTGGGAGGCTAGTTCAGTACCATGGGGGGCACCAAAATACGGGGTCAGGAAGGTGACAAGAAACTGGGGGAAAATGGCCAATGAAGTGAAAGTAGTCCATGAACATGGAGCATTCTAGAAGCCAAGTAGAAGTGTTTCAAGGAGAAGATGGGTAACCAAGTACTAATAACTCAAATATAATGAGAATGGAATATTAAGTTAGCATCGTGGAGGTCACTGATGATAACAATAACGTATTTGTGAAATCTGGGGTATAAAAACCTAGAGAGAGTAGATTGAGGATAAAATAGAAGCAGAAGAATTTCTGACAATAGGTATTTCCTCTTTCAAGGAGTGTGCAGGAGGCAGCTGATCGATGTTTCTCTCTCATCGATGTTTCTGGCTCTCTCCCTTCTTCTCTGTAAGGAAAATCAATAAAATATATATTTTTAAAAATAAATAAAAGATTTTCAGAGCAAACTTTTCCTTTTGAAAGCCATTCCATTGCCTTTTTCTGCAGAGCACTGTATTATTTTTCTCTTTATTTCACCCCCCTCATTTTCTCCTACTTCGCATGTTTTTCCATGTCTCCAATTTATTAGTTTTTTCTCTTGCAATGTAAAAATTATGCCAAAGGTAGTGTCTTGAAACAATAATAACAATTTACTGTGGTTTACTCTTTCTGTGGGTCTGGAGTTGGGAGTGGTTTGGCTGCATGATCTGGCTTAAATCTCTCTTGATATTGAAGAGAGTTATTTCAGAGGGATGATCTCAAAAGTCTCTTCACCATGTGCCTGGTGCCTGAATTGTGAAAACTTGAGCATCTGGTACTCCTTGGACATAGGTTATGTCTCTATGTAGTTTCTCCACGTGCTGTGCTCTGTACATGTCATTTCAGGGCTCCTGTGGCACATGGCCAGAGAGAAAGCCAGATGGAAGCCAGCATTGCCTTTTGTGAGTCAGCCTTCGAAACATCATACAGTCACTTCCACTGCATTATTTTGGTCCAGGGAATGGCAAAGTTCTAAGTTACTTAGTTTGAAGGGAAAGAGACACAGACCCCCACCTCCTAATGGAGGAATGTCATGACAGCATTGTAAGAACAGCATATGGAACCGTATATCTATTGGTGCAGCAATATTTGAAAGATTATCGTCTGCCACACCTCCCAAGCACACCAACCTCCTTCCTTTTCAAATCTTGTTTCTCCTTGTAATTATGTTCTTACTAGTAGCCCTGCACACAAATCCATGCACCAGTAGGTCACTGCCACCCTCCTGTAGCTCCCCTGCCCCGCCCCAATAGCTTATTGCCCTGCCCTCTCCTGTAACTCTCCACAACGTGATCCATGATCTGGTCATGATGTGCTTGGTCGTTAAGCCTCAAGGAATAATGGCTAATTAGCATATCCCTCTCTTATTATGTAGGATACTTCAACCTATAGCTCCAGTTCTGCATGATTTTCTTATTCTCTCATTACTCTCCTAATTTCACTTCCTTGCCTCCCATTGTGAAGCCTATAGTAAGGAATTTCTTAACATTCTTTATTATCCTAGGATGCCTTCTACTTATGATCCCTAAATACATTAAATATGCAAATCCCCAAATCAAATGATATCTGCCTCTGCACTAATGAATCATAATAAAGAAAATTTTGTTACTGTTGTTGGCATTATTATTAATTTCTAGCCTTAACTTGACCCTACCAAGCAGTGCTCTTTGTTAACTAGTTAAAAATATTCCCATTCTCTGAATTTTATACTCCAATAATGAACTATCAGAAAGAGAAACTAAGAAAACAATGTCATTTACAATTGCATTAAAATATACCTAAGAATAAATTCAACCAAGGAGATAAAAGACCTGTTCTCTGAAAATTATATGACCTTGCAAAAATAAATTGAAAATGATAAAAATAAAATGGATGCATATACTGTGTCCATGTATATAAAGAATTAATGTCATTAAGATAATGTCCATACTACCCAAAACAATCTATTGATTCAGTGCAATTTATTTCAAAATACCAATGGCATTTTCACAAATTAGAACCAATTACCCAAAAATTCATGTGAAACCTAAAAGGTCCTGAATAGCCACAATAATCTTGAGCAAGATGAACATAGTTCATCTCAAGGTTAAGTAACATCAAAACAAAACAAAACAAAATAAAAACACATCCTGGTATTGACATAAAAATCCCATACATAGACAAATGGATAAATGGGACAGAATAGAGAGCCCAGAAATAAATCCATGCCTTTGTGGTGAATTAATATCTAATATGGAAGGCAAGAACATACAATGGGGTAAAGACAGTCTGTTCAATAAACAGTGTTGAAAAAATTAGACAGATGTTTGTAAAAAAAAAAAAATGAAAGTAGAGCAGCTTCTTACACCATACACAAGAATAAATTCAAAATGGATTATAGACTTAAATGTTAGACTTGAAACTATAAAATTACTAAAAGAAAATACATGTGTAAACTCTCTGGTATTTCTCATAGCAATATTTTTTTTCTGATATTATCTCCTCAGGCAAGAAAAGCAAAAGAAAACATAAACAAATGGAACTCTATCAAACTAAAATGTTTTTGCACAGCAAAGAAAATCATCAACAACATGAAAGATAGCCTACGGAATGGGGGGAAGATATTTGTCAATAATGCATCCCATAATGAGTTAACATCCAAAATTTACAAAGAATGCATGCACCTCAACACCAAAAAGTAAGTAATCCAATTAAAAATTAAAAATGGAGCTCCCATTTGATCCAGTGATCCCATTTCTAGGAATATATCCTAAGAAATCAAAAGCACCAATCAGAAAGAATATATGTGCCCCTATGTTCATATCAATGGAATTTGAAATAGCTAAGATTTAGAAACAGCCAAATCTGATTCTAAGATTTAGAATCAGCAGATGAATAGATAAAAAAAAGTTGTGGTACATCTACATAATGGAATACTATGCAGCTATAAAAAAGAAAGAACTCTTACCATTTGCAACAGCATGGATGGAGCTGGAGAGTGTTAGGCTAAGCGAAATAAGCCAGTCAGAGAAAGATAAGCACCACATGATCTCATTCATATGTGTAATATAATGAACAAAATAAAGTTATGAATAAATAGAACCAGAGACATAGAAGCATGTAACAGACCACTGAATTTCAGAGGAAAAGCAGAGGTGTGTGGGGATACCAAATAATATAGGCATGCCATTTATACAGCTTTGCCAAAAAGTTGTGTTTAACATTCTCCAAGTCTATTCCCCACTGATTAATGAAGGAAGGACCTAGACAAAGGCAGTAAGGTCTGAGTGATGATGTGGGAAAATGCTTCCCATCAATCACACCTGGAAACAGATAATTGGTCAGGATAGGCGTGGCCACTGCAAGCACATGTGCACAATCTACATATCTAACCTTCTAGACAGAGGAACCACTCTCTCTTGACTCCAGGACACCCGGCTCCTGGGACTTCTGTGTCAGGGGCATGCTCCCCTGTGGCCACATGGCTCATGGCCATGCTGGACTCCACACATGGACTAATGGACTCTAATCTGATCTGAATACTGTGCTACACCCAACTGCAGCATGGAAGGGAAAGTCTAGACACTGGCCCTGTTTCTGGCTTTGCTAAACTCCCAACTGCCCCTCTTTCAGGACTGCCTTGGGACATTGGAATCCAAGAGATGTAACTCTACGCCAAAAAAAAATCTTCCACCTCTAATCCTCCCAGGAGGCTTCTGAAAATGCTTCTTTCAGAGGTGCCCCCAAAGACCCTATTTTTACTCCTGTCTGGAAAATTTGTCTCATTAATTTCTCCAGCATCACTGTGGAGAATAATGAGAACTGGGATGTCCATCAGGATTTGAAACCCATCAAACATTGGGAAAGCATTTAAATGAATTTGACATTTCAAGAAATCCTTTCTGGGAGATATTTTTTAAATAAAAATCATTCCAAAATCCTCACAGTGTAGAGGATTACCAAATTCCACCTTGGGAGGCCTGAGATATATAAAGCAGAGAAATTCACTCTTCTGTTGTGACATGGGCAGGATCAACTTATCCAATCAGCTGTGGAATTTTGAGCCAGCACAATCTCTTCTACAGAAGCCGCAGTTAGGGAGACTGGGACCCAAAATCTGCATTTGTAACTTATTCAGCTATTTTATAAGTTCGAGTCCTCCTTCTCTGTTACAGATCATTATATATATATATATATATATATATATATATATATATATATATATATATATATATATAATGAGGTAATATGCTAATTGGTCCTAACAGTGTCCCAGTCACAACTGGTCAACAGGTGCACACTCACAGGAGCTGGTGGGTGGGTCTGGGGCAGGGACTTCTGCCCCCACTGGAGGCACACATAGGCCTACACAGCGCTAATATCATGCTGCCTGGGAGGTGGAGGCCGCTCCCGACAGAGGCATGCACAGACAGGAGCTGGTAGGTGGGGACACAGGGGGGCCTGGCCAAGCTGCCACAGTGTGGCTTAAACTGGCCCAGAGCAGACACAGACATTTTTTCGTGCTGAAGGGACTGGAGTCCATGTTCATGAAAAAACCTTGGTGGCTGCGGCAGATGGCAATGGCAGCAGCAGCAGGGTGATGAGAGTGGCACCTTTCCCTGATCAGCCTGGTCGCCTCCCACAGAGGACATCACCTGAGGGCTCCTGCACTGTGAGAGGGGGAAGGCTGGGCTGAGGGACACCCCCCGCCCCCCAGTGCATGAATTTCATGCACCAGGCCCCTAGTACAAATATAATTGGATGAGGTTTTATTTGGGTGACCATGATTTACACTAGAATTTTAGGTCAAGAACATCAAATTGTACAACTCTTGGTTGGTGGTGTTATTGGGGCATATATATCCAAAATAACGTTTATTTCAAATTTTTTATTTAAGGCTCTTTTATGATAATAATTGGAAAGCTGTTTAGCTGTTTTAAGGCTCTTTTATGATAATAATTGGAAAGCTGTTTTAGGGATACTTCTATCAGCAATGTGATTTTGTCACATGTATATAAAATATTGACTATCATTCTGTACTATGTACCAGACAGAGGGATTGCATATTTGCATAGTATTCCTTTGTGCAAATATTTAAACATTCTATTAAACCAAATTTTTTAAATATATTAATGTGTAATCCCATTAGAAAACCTTGTAAATCTTGTCAGGGGGGCATCTCAATGGCTCATGACTCTTGAGAAAATACTGTGCTTCAGAACCAGTATGAGCCTCACTCTGAGGGCTTATCTGCACTCTTTGAAAAGGCAATAGGGGGATGGTTTTGGTTTCCTGAACAAGTTGCATTCAGGACTGGCTTTCACCTGCATGTAACTTGTTGATGAGTAATAAGCATGAAAGAATCTCCCACCAAGAATATGTAGAGCGTTATCTACTTTTAAACCATGGATTTCTGCTAATGGAATAAGGGAAATATCTTTGTCTTTCTCCATCTTCTGAACTCCATGATCATACTCCATTCCAGTTATGTCCAAAATAAATCACTATAAGAGCACAATTAAGGGTCAAGAAGATAAAGAGAAGGCCCCTTTCAACAACAGGAGTGTAAAAACCATGGAGAATCATTTAAAGTTAACTATTTAGATTCTACAGATAAAACAAAACAAATGAACAAAAACATGGTTTATAAATGCTTCTTTATGATAATACATCCGTAAGGCCTAGACTGGGTTTTTGTGTTAGGAAAGTGGGCATTTAGAATTGGTAGAATATAGATGCAAGGAGGGATGCACACTTTGTGAAGAGAAATATACAATTTTCTAATATTTTAATTAAGTCAATTGTTAAAATCCAAAATGTTTGTCAGAGCACATGGAGACTCCTCCTTTTAGAGTAGGGAAAGTGCGCTAGTATTAGCTTCATAATCAAATGAATGGAGCTCGGCCATCTTTTCGTGATAGCAGAGGACAGGAAGGTCTACTATCACAACAACTCCCAACAGAAGAAATTCAGGCCACAGGGAGGACAAAGTAAACGAGTGCCAGCTGAAGATTAATTTGACATGATTACTATTTTAAAGAGAAAAATGCATAAGAAAATTATTAATAGCTAGTCAAGAAAAGAATTAGATGACTTTCTCCTGCTCCCACTCACACACAGTTAAAAGCCAAGATTAGACAATAAGAAGAGCTGTAGCGGATTTGTAAAACCAAATTAGGCAAATTTATTTGGTCTTAAAGAAAATTAGGAAATAATGAAATTATTTTCAGATCAGCTTCTGATGTCAGAGAAAGAATAAGAAGGGCCTGATGACAGCAGCGATAAAGCAAAGGAAAGGCTGTAACTAATGCTACAGCAGACTTTCCACCTAGAGATATGAATCTCTGGAGTGCAATCCCATACAAAAGAAGAGTTCTGGCCTTTATGGCTTGCTCAAAGCATTGATTTTCAACACTATAGGACAGCAGGCTCTTGGTTATATAAGAACTGCCATGATCTCTTCATCAGGGCAAAAATAATTTTTTTAAGTAAATAATGTATGGGACATACAGCAGGCCCACAAACATACAAAAACATGCTCAAAGTCACTAATCATCTGAGAGATGTAAATCAGAACAACAATGAGATACCATCTCAAACCTATCAGAATGGCTGTCATCAACAAATCAGCAAATGACAAGTGCTGGCGAGGATATGGAGAAAAAGGATCTCTCATGCACTACTGGTGGGAATGCAGACTGGTGCAGCCACTATGGAAGACAGTGTGGAGTTTCCTCAAAAAGTTAAAAATGGAACTCCCACTTGACCTAGTAATCCCACTTCAAGGACCATATCACAACCAGAAACACCAATCAGAAAGAATATATGCACCCCTATGTTCATAGCAGCACAATTTACAATAGCTAAGATCTGGAAACAGCCTAAGTGCCTATCATTAGATGAGTGATTAGAAAACTGTGGTACATCTACACAATGGAATACTACGCCACTATAAAAAAGAAGGGAATTTTACTATTTGCAACAGCATGGATGGAACTGGAGAGCATTATGCTAAGCTAAATAAGCCAGTCAGAGAAAGATAAATATCACATGATCTCACTCATATGTGGGATATAATGATCAACATAATTTGATGAATAAGAATAGATCCAGAGACAAATGGTAGGGGAGGGGTAGTGGTTAGAGAGCAAAAGACTTGTATGCATGCATATTAGCATAACCAATGGACACAAACACTGGGGTGGTGGGAGCTTGCCCAGGGTGGAAATGATGAGGGGGAGGGGATGTTAATTGGGGGGAAAAGAGACATATGTAAAACTTTAGACAATAAAAAATAAAAATGTATGGGAATGAGTGTGATACTACCAGATGGTCTTCTTCTCTGAATGGGGAAGAAGGTAAACCCAGGATGGGACTAGTGAATTGGAATAAGATAAAAGGATTAAAAATCCAGGAATCCCATTGGGGATGAGAAGAAAAGTTGTAGTGGGGGCATAAGCATGATATTAAGGGATGAGGAAGTGCTTGTTGGCTCACAATAGACAGAGTTTGCATGTCAGGGGAGGATCTGTTCTCATAAGAGATAAGGTATAAAGTGCAGCCTATGAGCTGCTTTAGGTAAAACTGCCTTATGGGGGTGGTTTCATGAAGAACACTGAGTCAAAGCCTTTCACATTTAGACCAAGGGAATGTAAGGCTGGATTCTGGGTGCATAATCCACATGGTCCCAGGGCTGGAGAGTCTGCCTGCAAGCCAGGTGTTGATGTATGTGAGTGAAAGGAAGAGCGACCAAGAGGCTGGCAATGCCAGCAACAGAGAGAGGTCAGCAAAGGTAAAGCCCATGAAGAGGCCAACTTACACTTATGAAGGGAAGAGTGGTCGTCTGGGTTTAGGACTGAAGAGATGGAGAACACCCGTGCAATAGCCCAGTTAGATGGTGGTTGGAGAATGGGAATCAGTGTTCCCAATGTACAGCTTCATTTTGGTAAAGACAAAAGTATGAGTGTTATAGACTCAGAATATAGGATGTTTTGCTCTCAGTGGAAAGGAAGTCACAGAGGGAACATGGGAAGAATTTGGAAAAAAAGTAACAAAAGAATGATTATTAATTCATTAATTCAAGAAATGTGTACCAAGGGACCTCCATCTGCCAGGCACCATTCTAGAAACCAGTGATAGAGCAGCAAACAACACACAGAAGGTCTGTGGCCTCAAGAAGCTGAGATTCTTATCGACCACTTACATGAAATTTTGGAGGGCATAGGCAGTTTATAGATTTCTCCTTTCCGTTTGTTCCAGATTGTTATAACCATAGGATTGCTAGATAAGTAAGTAAGTAAGTAAGTAAGTAAATAAATAAATAAATAAATAAATATAAAGGGAGAAAATTGTCTTAGAGAAAAAGCTAGATAAGTAAGTAAGTAAGTAAGTAAGTAAATAAATAAATAAATAAATAAATAAATAAATAAATATAAAGGGAGAAAATTGTCTTAGAGAAAAAGCTGCCCAAAATAGCAGAAATATGGAACCTAGATATTTGTAAACATTGAGGAAAACTAGCCACCAAACTAAAATACCTCATTTAAGAGAAGAGTAAAGTAGATGAAGGGAAATCTTTAAAAGGTTGGGATATTAACTTAATTTACATTGTGGGATATTTTCAGACTAAATATCTGAGCGATAGCTATCTATCTATCTATCTATCTATCTATCTATCTATCTATCTATATATCTATCTACCTACCTACCTACCTACAGCCATCACTCAGTTACCTATAACTCAGTTATATACACAAATGCATACACATGTATATGACTTGGTAATACTCTAAAATGATCATGTTTCCCATTCTTTAATGGATTTTTCTGCATGATCCAGACACACCTTTATAAATAAGTTCTCTACTTCATTTACCTGGAATATCTAAGGAGAGCTTTTATATCTGTGCAACTACGGGAAGGAACATAATGTCTTTCTAGAGACTCACTTGTTAATGCATCTGCAATAAATTAAGCTTCATGTTGCTGAAAGGGCAGTGCAAGACTGACTCCAAACTGTTCCTTTTGTTCTGTCCTGTTTTGCTCAACCCCCACCCCCTTTCAAACCAGCCAATAGGGATGCAGATTAGACTAACTGTATCCTGCCCCCTGTGCAGCCAAACCCTGGCCCTTCCTTCGACCAATCAACAGGGGCCACACACGTTACCCCACCCACTACTTCCAGACCCCCTATAAAACCTTTGTTCTCCTGAAACTCGCTCTCTCTCTCTGCCCTACCGCTGCGTCAGTGAGTGTGTGTGGGACTGAGCTTGAGCTAGCTCGAATAAAGGCTCTTTGCTTTTGCATCGGACTCGGGCTCCCTAGTGGTCTTTGGGAATCATGACATCTGGGCATAACATTGCCATGCAATGTTAAGGAAACATTTCCCAGTCCCACACACATCATGTTAGCACCAGTCTCCCTTTGGGAATTATATTAACTCAAATGTTGTGAAATTAATTATAAATTGCATAATACCAACAGTTTGTATATTTTAAAAATTGAGTATTATCTTTCTGTTGTTGCCTAGAGGCTGGGTCTCTGGATGGGATAGATGTTTGTTTCCAAAAGTGGCACAACCAGTACTTCTTGAGGCAAATGTCCCTAGTGACCTGCTGTGACCTTGGCCTAAGAATCCCAAAATTCAGATCCCTTCCAAGTGGAAGCAACAAACTTAGCTGGAGCTTGGAAAGGGAGCTCACAGATCCAGAGGCCACTGATAAACACAGATATTCTGGGAAGAAAATAAACCGCTTGTGTTTGGATGTAAAATTGTAAACTTTTGAATTTTAAAATGTAAAGTTTTTTCCTTGAGCTCCACTTCATTTGTTCTCAAAGTAGCCACTTGCTATCAGTTTTCCACAGGAGATTAACAACAACCTGAGGCAATGAATGACTCATGCCTATTGTCTGGGATTGGACCAAGGAAGGTCCAGGAACTCTAGGGCAAGCAAGGTAGGCTTTGGAGGGAGGTTAGACCACTCTTAGCTTGGGGGTAGGATTAGGGGTAACAACTGCAGTTGGAGGGGGAGAAACAGTGCGGCCAGAGAGGTGCTTCAATAAAGCTTTCTTCAATACCCTGCTTCCCATTCATGGCCACTGGTCTCGATGACAGTGAAGATGGCTGTCCTCTCTCTTCAGGGCTGACTAGGAGGACGAGAGGCAAGTATCTACTCTGTGCTAATGGATCCCTCAAATCAAATATCCTCACCAGCTGGTATTGCTCAATGGTTCAACATCGACCCATGAACCAAGAGGTCACCAGTTCCATTCCCGGTCAGGGCACATGACTGGGTTGCCAGCTTGATCCCCAGCAGGGGCCCTGCAGGAGGCAGTCTATAGATGACGTTTCTCCCTCATGGATGTTTGGATGTTTCTCTCTATCCCTCTCACTTCCTCTCTCTCTAAAGATCAATAAAAACATGTTAACAAAACAAAACAACATCCTCACCACCGAGATAGCTAGTCCTTGGGATTTTACTGAGAGCTTCACTTTGTCTTTAGAAACCATATTCCTTATAAAGGAGTCAAGTGTTTACCTTGTCCAGATATTTTAGTTCCATTTTTGATATTAGTTAAAATAAATATTGCGGAATAAAAATGAATTTAAGCCAAATTCCTTGGTAGTTGATTCTGTCATGTCTCAGAAGCATTTAGGTAAATGAAAAGAAGAAAATATACATGTTTAAAATTTATCATTAAACTTAAAATAACGCTAAAAGTTTTTTATATAATGACCAAGGAAAATAAATTACTTATGTAAATGCTACACTTACTATTTTAATAAAAAATTAAAAATCACAAGGTCATCATTTTCTCTAAGTCTCTTGACTCAGATAAAAGGTCCAAAATGTAATGTTCTATATACATATGGGGTTTTACATAATTTTTATGAAGTATTTCTATATTAATCTTAACCATCTTTATTACAGTTCCTGCTCTTAAAACAACATTAAAAATCTTTTATATCATGATTATCCCTGGTTATATAACCTTATTGAGAAAAATATTTGGTTATTAAGTACTGTACCAGAGGGCTTAATTTAATCCTTAACTGCAAAGATTTGACACTAGTTATGAGTGAATATCCAACTTATCGAATCAACAACAAGATTTTTCATACAATACAGAGGACAGTGTGAATGTGATTATTGAATTCTCAATATGGTTTTTACTTAAAAATTACATAATGAGCATCCTTCACAGTAATTGGTGTGCTATCACATTGGATTTAATAAAAAAAATTCTTCATGAAGACACAGTAAATCAGGCATAAACAACTTTTAAGTGTATAAGATAATTATTAAACAAGTGATGTGACACACATGGGATACAACAATTAGAGAAATACATTTCATGAAAAACTTAAAGACACTCTAACTCCAAAGCTTGTAAATAAAATGTAAGATAATAGAAATACGTGGCTTTTGCCCCCTCTTTAATTGCAATAGTCTCTAGAAAACAATCCCCTTTGAATTTTGGGAGATGACAGTGTTTTTCATGCCATGGCAGTTTGTTTTCTGTGGTACATAAGGTAACAGAAATACTATATTACTAGTATTTCCTTTGTTTACATACAGTCCCTTTAAAAAATCTATTATTTTGCTTCATGCCATTTGAAAACTAATTTTGTGCATGACCTAATTGAATGTACTCTTCTTTTGAGTTGTAACTTATAGAAAGTAGAAAAGTCATTTGTTATAAAATTAACTAGCATTGAAAAGCTTTCTAAATTGTAATGACTATTCAGATTTTTTGAAATGCAAGTGATTACTGTTATGCTTTATATCAAGTGAAACATTCTATTATTACACTAGTATTAAAATAATAATAGCCCTCCTCATGATTTGTGACTAGTAAGTATCTTCAGATTTTGTCATTCTGATATTTCAGGTTTTTGTATAACCAAATTATGTTTATAGGCATATTTACCTGTACCTTTATTAAAACAATGTACACTGGGAATGAAATTCAATATCATTGTGCATAACACGTTTGCAATTAACCCATCAATGATTTCTAAAAGTTATTAAATATCCAAGAAATGCCCCAAGTCCTATTTGCCAAGAATAAATTCACCTAATAAACTTTTCATGGATTTGCAGGAATTCGGAAACAATAAAAATCAAATGGATTCATATTAGATAAAATTACCTCATTCTATTGATAACAAATTTCAGTAACATTGACATTTTACATTAAGCCTTTGAAATATAAAAAGATACATATTTTATGTGTAGCATAAAACAGTCACAACACATTCTTTTTATAAGACATCTTCTCATTTGTGTTATTAGCACATAATGAGGTAAGGAATTGACCCTTTGTTCTGTAGATTGGTAGGTTTGGGGAACACCTATTTCTTTATTTTGTTCCATTAAGGTAACCATTAAGATAAGAGGATTTAGATCCAGACCTCTTGAGGGATTCCTATATGAATGTATTGAGAGCAATGTACACAGTCTATTATTCCACTCCCTCAGTTTCTCATAAAAATTGGTATTTGTTTGCTTTTCTTCCCAGGTAATATTTATTCTTAGAAATTACTTCCACAAATGTAGCCTTAATAACTTAGTACACAAAATAAGTTGGAAATGGGAAGTTTTTTTTCATTAGAAACTTGCCGTCCAGGTAGCCATAAAGCACATATGGGCTGTAAAGTCAGTCTTTGTTCACACTGCACTTGTAGCGCAGGGACAATGGTTTCATAAACCGTAATCTCTTGAACTGAGATGAGATTGGGTGACATTCAACACGGATACTCAGCCTCTTCTTTCAGACCTCCAAGCAGGCTGACAGTGGTCCCTATTGCAGATAGCTGTGCAGTAAAACACTTTATATCACATGGGATGATAAATAGGTGCCAGGTAGGACTATTTGGAGCAGTGATTTGGTTCTCAAATTTTAGGATGCTTCAGAATCACCTGTAAGGCTTGTTAACACACAGATTTCTTATACCACCCTCGAAAGTCTGATTCAGCAGATCTGGGTTAGGGTGGAAAGTTGCATGTCTAATAAAATCTCAGGTGATGCTGATGCTGATATTTCAGGAACCACACATGGAGAATCACTGATTTAGAACAAAGGAATTCTGACTTCTGAGTCTGTCCTTGGCACACAACCACAGAACTACGAACTCTTTCTCTCTCTCTCTCTCTCTCTCTCTCTCTCTCTCTCTCTCTCTCTCTCTCTCACACACACACACACACACACTTCTCTAATTCTTAAATGATAAACAACAAAACTAGATATATTATTGTCTAAAGATTTAGCTCTTACTCTGAGATTTTACTTAGCTATTAAGGCATGTTATCAATAGTATCTGAAGTTATCTTCAAACTATTTAAAGTGCTAGCTTCTTTCACAATCTGAACATTACAATGCCCCTTTCATGCAGCATAAATAAGAAAAAATGTTCTCAAACATACAAAGGGGAGAAAGAAGAGTTACAATACTTGGATTTTATTGACGTTGTTTTGCTAACTAGTAATATTTCAATAAATATTCATGTGAGAGTAGTTAAAAAACACAAGGTAGTCCCCAATTCTAAAGTTTGAAAACGACGCGTGTGTAATTTGGTTGTGTTACTTCTTTCGAAAAGTGACGAGTTGGGTAAAAGCAAGAAAAGAAGAGGATAATTTTTTATCTTGTATGGAAATCTTTCTTAAATATTATCCATATGTTTGTTTCAATAAATAAGAACGTCTGCTCTTATATGAGAAGAGTAAGTTTTTACAAAAAGGGTTTTCACTTCCAATTTAATTTTGAGGTGAATATTTGAATCAGAAAAATTCTGCAGAAAAACAAATTTGTCCTATTCAGTGCTTTGAACCCCAGAGCTTACATTTGTACAAAATATACTGCGCTCCTATCCATCTGTGTGTAGGTTAAGAGCAAGCCCCTCCACGAGTCTAATCACCTAGCTTTCAGCCGCAGGCCTAGTGGCATTCACGGACGTCAACAATGTCTCTGTAATTAAATAGAAATAAAAACGGTGCCAACCTTGGTAGGAACAGCGTTCTGGGTGTCACTGCTCTGTCGCTGTGGGAACCTGCCCCCCAGGACGCTTTGCTGCCCTGCGGACTGGATCAGCCTGCTCCCTCAGGAGACCTGAGCTCTTTTAAAGGCACATTTGTATCCACCCCCATCTCATTTCTTAGCACACAGCTCAGCTGGTGCTTTCTGGCAGGTGTTTGATCAATGTTTATGGGATTTAAACAAAGGCAAATGTTTACCATCAATTCTTCATGGTATTAACCTGTGCGATAGGGAAGCCAGCTGGGACTGAGTGGTTCACTGCTTTTCTTCGTAAATTGCATTCCTCGTGGAATCCACCAAGGCCGACTACATCGTTTTCACTGGTTAGAAGAGTACAATGATGTGATTTCACCTTATTCTTAAATGTTGAAGTCTTAGAGATGGAAATTATTGTCTATTCATAGCAAAATCTTTATTCTAACACTGTGTCTTACTGGCCATGTGTTGAGATGAGAAATGTTAGCAATGGTAAAGTTACAAACCTGAGAAAATTGTGTTACTGAGTGATAGAATTCATGAAACATAAATTTAGTAGTGTTATTTTTATGTAGTTTTGGAAGGTAGCTCTTGATTTATCTAATATAATATGCTATTCTGTAAATAAATATTCTTTCAGATGTCACATCAGAATGACAGTCCCTTGTAATTTTTTTTAAAACAATGAAGTCAACTAACATGTCTTTAATTCGGTTAGGAATTGTTACTTCTTTTAGTTGCCGAAAGGAAATTACAGGAGAACTTTGGGTAATTTTTAGCAACCAGTTTGGATGTGAAATTGAAATAATTTGAATTGGAACTACTTAAGCATTTAATTTACACAAAGCATAATACAGGAAACTGAAAGCGTAAAAGCCTGAAATCAATTCAGTTGACAGTTAAACGTCTAACATATTTAAATCAATCCTTGAGAAATTAGTTTAAACTGACTTTTATTTCCAGAGAGCAATAGGTTTTTCTTTTGCAAAAAAAAAAAAAAAAATGGGTCCACAAAGTAATTTTAACTTCAGATGGGTCAGATCATAATATTTCCGTGAAAAGCGATTTAAAAAAAAAAAATCATTTTACTCAGGTATCCTTGTCATGTAGATCAATATTCTACCAGTTTTGCAGCAGCCCCGCCCCGTTGGCTGCTGGGAGTGTGCTTATGCTGGTGAGCACGACTTGCTCTGAGAGTTTTGATATGTTATCAAAGTTGCTGATCTGGGTGGTCAGAGACTTCCTGCTCTCCGTGCTCGTCCGTCCCCTGGCGAGCCGATCCTCCTGGCGATGGTGAACGCCCAGGCAACAGCATGAAAATGCAGCTTTAAATTCCTCTCGAAATTTTCCTGGCAAACGGAGGAGAATGAAAGGAAAAAGAATTGTGTGTAAATATGTCTTAACAAATCGTGAGTAGGGTACAACTAACTGAGTGGCTCCCTTGAGCCAAACTAACAATGAGGTGCCACAGTTTGCAAAGATGGGGAACATAGGAAGAGGAAATTGCGTTATGGGAAGCTTGGTAGACTCTGGAAACAATGAGGTATTTTCATAAAATAATGAGACTGCTTTTCATGCTTGTGTTTGGGGTCTGTCTCATTCCTTTGCAGTCAAACCTTGTACATTTGTGAGTGTGGGTTATTTTTAAGTAGTTAACTATAATAAAAGTGATCATCAGTAGAAGAATGTCCAGAAATATTTAATAATTTCAAAAGTAACAAAACTTACGTTGCACACAACTGAAACTATACAAACTTACCCCTTTTACTCAGAAGAAACTGTTCTACTGAAACAATCAATTGAACAAAATATGTAGAAAAATATCTTAAAAGATCTATAAAATCTAAAGTTTTATAATCTGCATAGGCAGAACAACACTTAAAAAACACACACACCAACTTCAGAAGTTATTCCTTGTCTTTATATTACTGACACGGAATTGGAGAGGTAGGAAAATGAAACAATAACCTTTTATTAGAGTAAATGGCAGTGTCGGGAATTATAATTTATTTTTTCTGAACCTCAATTACCAAATTGGGTTACTGAGTGATCAGATGTGAAGATGAAGGTTAAGGGATAATACAAGAGCAGGGACATTGATTATCAGCTCACTCTTAATGACAGAATAGCATTTTGACTTGTCCTGTGGCTTCTGTTTCAAACATTTCCCCTTACAACCTCCTAATAGTTTTTACCTACTTAGTGCAAGGCTCAGCGCTTTAGTCATCCCTAACCCTTTGCCAACTGCTTCCTCTCTGCTTTCTAAGTCACGGTTCTATATGCCCCTTCTCCCTTCAAACAGCACTGAGCAGTCTTATCTGGTTGTCTTGGACCACATGTAGTCTTTGTTTTGAAAACTGGAATTTGATGTGGCAGGGAAGGCAATGAAAAGGGACACCTGGATACAGAACAAGCCTCCCACATATACCACCCGATTTTCTGAAAGCTGAATTAAAACAGATAATACAGATAGGGTATGTGCAATGTTTGAATAAAAAGTTATTTTTAAAAAATCTTATTGGCTGCTTTTTTTATTTTTATAACCCAGAAGACCAAATACGAAGTTATAAAATGCACACACTTTATTAAGTGTGCAATAAAGTAAATTGCTTACCACTCCACATATAATTATCAGATATTTTGAAGTAGAAATGAAAAAGAAATAGCCAACCAGTTATAGAATAAGACAATATAAAGATGTAGCTAATTAAAACACAGTTCTAAAAGTCAGACAAATTTTAATATCATATGGATTCATAAACAGGTTCAATAAGTTACAGATGTGTGTGTGTGTGTGTGTGTGTGTGTGCCATTTAGCTTAGGTATTATTTAGGAGGAATATCATTTTTTTTGTGGTCAGTGAGGAATCTTGAGAAAAACCCAAGAGCTGTTACACACGAGGTTAATGTGAATAGAAAAGTTCCTAAAAGCGGAAGTGTTCCAATTCAGTCTCAGTTAGGCTACAAATGTTGGGCAAGGAGATGATGTAGCATGGCTGTTTTATTTTCAGACAAAATTATTTCACATTTTTAGAAATTAACGTTTAAGCAAGCAAGATTCTGTGGTATTCCGGTGTTACAATTTTCACTTTCTTCCTATTTCAACATTTCTTCTAAATTTTATGGGCGAGAGAATCCCTTAGATAATTTTTCCTGTTGATCTAGGTAATGTGTTCCTGCTCATGAGGAGAAAACCTCAAGACAAATCACATCAGTGAAAAAAAAATTCTCACTGACTATAACATCTAAGCTCTTCATCTAGTTCAAGAGTGTTCAAAACCTCTGGTCATTGGTCCCTCACCCTTGGTTAGAACGATGGCTTATATAGAGGAAATAGTCAAAAACTTACCACTGAGAAAATTATAAATAATTGGGTTTACAGCACTATTGGCATAGACAAGCCAGTGTGAAAACGTGAACCAGGCATACACAGTCTCCCTGTCTTCTGCGTGGTTAAACATCCCAAATACTCTGTAAGCAAAGAAAGGACAACAGGAAAGCTAGTGCGATTCTGGTGAGTATCTTTCCAATAATTACATTATGCAAGAGCAAACGAAGAGACGCACCTTTGAAGAAAATGTGTGTGGTGGAGAGAACAATGATTTCTGAGGTTATTTATTTATTTATTTATTTACTATGTGGAAAAGAGCAGAATGCTCAAAAAACTGAAACTATTTTAAATTAAACATGGACTTTCTCCTTAGAAAGCAATTTCCTTTCCTTGAAAAGGGAGGTATTTAAGTTGGAAGAATAAGAGAAATATTGTGGACGTGTAGGTATTTGGAAGTAGCTGAAGGAAAGTACAAGTGCTGAGATGCAGGAAAGCCAAATGAGCATTCCAGAGAGCAGTAAATCTAATTTTCATTGAATTTAGATGGACTAAAATAAAAGCACACGCACAAAAAAAGAAAGAAAAAAAGCAAGGAGAAAATTCATCCAGTTTCACAGCATATTTACAAAGTTCTTAGGGGCAAAAAACGTCATTTGGCAAAAGATCACAATAAATGTGTATAGGATTGCTATGGGCAAGAAAAAATAAGGAGGAAATTATGGAAAGGTATGGAGAGTCAAGTCGCTCACTTATTTGTGAGCCAGTATATGTCTCAAGGACCCAGGCAGCTGAAATCTTTTACATTTAACACTGTGCCTGCAGTAAATAATGTTACTAAACAAAAGTGCATTTTCCACTTTTTTGCCGTTGAAAAAGTCATGAAGCAATCAATAAAAGGGCCAAAGAGAATGAGAAATCTTTGCAGCTGATTCTGCCACCTTTTGTCTGTGCAACTCCAGCCAAAGCTCTCTCCAGAGTCCCCAGCCGTGAGGAACATGATATTGACCCTGAATCAGGGAAAAGTGAGAGCAGCAAACCTAGTTGTAGTTCTAAGTCTATTATAAACAGAATTAGAATTACTTTGGGACCAGTCTACATGCAATGGTTCAGATGATTCCCAATAAAGTTGGCTGGCCATGAAGTTCAAGTGTACCATTAATTGCTCCTGCATTGGCTGTTTGCATTGATCAATTGTGTTAACTTAAACGCGTCTGCAGTGTAACACATGACAGCCTTTCTCCGGCTGAAAAATTTTGAACTGATTTTTTAAAAAATTAATATTCAACTTGAGCTTGATTCAATGACTTTAGGAAATGGATTCTCTTTCTTTTCTGTTTAAACATTCAAACGCAGTATGTGGCATGAGTTCATTTTTTTGGTGCATGTGCTCACAAATACACTTTTAAGCATAACTAGAATGCTAACAAAACATTCTTATCTCTTTATCAGCCTTGAGATGGAATTCTGTCTTTGAATTCCATCTCAATTCCCCATGTCTTTGAAAACTTTGGAAAATCCATTTGTTCTGATCAAAAGAGAGCTCCCCGCTGTAAATGAGTTCTTCTGCATTAGAACTTTTTTTTCTGCAATTAGATTGAAGAGATCAG
This sequence comes from Murina feae, assembly GCA_004026665.1. NCBI lineage: Eukaryota > Metazoa > Chordata > Mammalia > Chiroptera > Vespertilionidae > Murina > Murina feae. The sequence continues at coordinate 43,200 of PVJC01000893.1, read as the reverse complement.
GGAACATCTGCTTTGCGTCTGCCATTCAACAGAGAATTGGCATGGACAAGAGCATTTACAGTCTGAGCACTCCAAATGGATGTCTGCCTTACCTGCTGGTAACAACAATACAGTTATCAAGCCTGACAGGCTATCTAAACAGAGGGCTTCAGTTTTTCTCTTTAAAAAAGAAGTTCTTTAAGAAGCAAGAAATGACAGATCACTTTATTTCCAAATAATAGGCAAACTGTACCTCTTTAGCACGTTGAGGATGCTAATTGGTAGATAGCAAATTGCAAACACCAAAAGCACCACCATCAGCATCCGGGCTGTTTTTCGTCTGGCTCGGATCTGCTTTATTTCAGCAGCCACGGCGCTAATCCTGGACTTGGTCTGCTGTCCTGACCCTCGAGGCTGTGAAACAGGCTGCAGGGGCTTCCATTTCCTCTGAACCACAGATGATGTGCCAGGGATCTGAAAGAAGCGGAGACCCGCTATTGCTATCTGACTTCGGAAAGTTCCACTTTAGAGAAGTAACTGCACGACACAGTAAGGAGCGTGTCCCAGACACCCGTGGTCTGAGAGGCTCAAGAGCCTGTTTCCCTAGAATGTCTAAATGCAGCATGTTCCTGAATAATGCATCCAAGTGCCAAAGAGGAGTTTGCATGGGGGGAAAAAAGTGGAAACACCACACATTTGTCAAGGTCTAAAGAGAGCTACAAATGGACAAGTTATCTCTTTATTAAAAGAGAAGTCATATATCCAGACAATGGAATATTATTCAATGCTATAAAGAAATCAGCTATTGTCCTGGCTGGTTTGGCTCAGTGGATAGGATAGAGTGTCTGTCAGCTTGCAGACTGAAGGGTCCCAGGTTCCATTCAAGCCCTGGGGAGGCACATGCTCAGGTTGCAGGCTTGACCCCCCCCCCCCACCAGTAGGGGGCGTGCAGAAGCCTGCCGATCAATGATTCTCTCTCATCATTGAGGTTTCTATCTCTCCCTCTCCCTTCCTCTTTGAAATCAATAAAACTATATTTTTAAAAGGAAATCAGCTATCAAGCTATAACAAAGAGAAACGTTAAATGCATATTACTTAAAGAAGCCAATCTAAAATTGCTACATATTATATGATTCAATTATAATACACCTTGGAAAAGATAAAACTATGAATATACTAGAAAGGTCAGAGATTGGCTAAAGGGGGGAGAGATGAATAGACAAGTACAGAGAATTTTTAAGACAGTGAAGATACTCTGTATGATACCATAATAATGAATATATTATACAATGTATTTGGATACAGTGTCCAAACCCATAGAATGTACAACATCAAGAGTGATCCATAAGGTAAACTGTAGACTTGGGGTGGTTATGATGTGCCACTGTAGGTTCAACTATTGTAACCACCCCTCTGAGGGGTGTTGATAATGAGGAAGCTGTGCCTAAGTGGAACTGGGATAATAAGTAGAAATTCCCAGTACCTTCTACTCAACTTTGCTGTGAGCCAAAATTGCTCTAAATAAAATAAGAACAAAATAAAAACAAACTCTGAATTTTTTTTTTAAAAAAAAGGGGGAAATGAAAACTGGGTAAAACAGTAAAGGGATGACAACCCCCTTATCTTCTTAGGAATCCTGATTCAGCTCAGATGCCTAAGTTTAAAGAGTAGAAAAAACGCAGGTAACTGCAAGCCACCTGAATGGATTTTTCATGTACCACTACTGCCATCTGCTGCCAGCTGGAGAGAGAGGCCCTAGCTACCCTTTGCTTATTAGATTTTTCGGCTTCTCAAGTTTGGCCCATGCAAACCTTCGAATGAAGGGAAGAAAAAAATTCTTTGTTGCTTACTATGTATTGTTATGAAATTGCTTGAAACCAGTTTTATGGTCTGGCACTTTAACATCCACACACACACAAAAAAATGAGAATCCCTTGTGGTCTTACATTAACATTTCAAATACCTGGAATTTGTAAAGACAGTTATACAACTTGTACTTTTCCATTTCTTTTCAAAGTTACTTGATAAAAGCAGGGAGTCCCTCCAAGTATAATATTTTCTTAATTATAAGCTCATGGAGATTGATAGGGTTTAGTGAGCAAAACAATAAAATTCAGCATGTGTAATTTTTTAAAAAGGAAAATGTGCCAGCAAGCACTCCATACAGCCATCTTAGTTCTATTAAGATCATTCAGCTGTAGCTTTTATGTCTGTGCTGCAAACCTCGACAGATCAATGTGTCCCTGTGGCCTCTCCGAATGGATGTTGGATGGATTCTGTTGCTTTATACATCACAAGATCCAAGTTGTTAGATAATTTCTAATTTGAGAAGAGATTTTTACTTTGATGCTCACACAGATGAATGAACATGATGCTCCTTTTGGCCATAACTATTCTCTCTCAAAAAGAAGCAAAAGAAGTGAATAGAAACCTGCTCTCAGTTAGAAAGAAAAACTAGATAATAGTTTATCATCTGATTCTACCTATCTAGTCATGAAGACTGACCTTTTCATATAGGCCCCCTCAAAAGCTGAGAATCTTTCCTATTCTGTGAGTCTCTTTTTATTTTATTTTTATATTTTTTAAAATATATTTTATTGATTTTTTACAGAGAGGAAGGGAGAGGAATAGAGAGTTAGAAACATCCATGAAAGAGAAACATCGATCAGCTGCCTCCTGCACACCCCTCACTGGGGATGTGCCAGCAGCCAAGATACATGTCCTTGACCAAACTCGAACCTGGGACCCTTCAGTCCACAGGCCGATGCTCTATCCACTGAGCCAAACTGGTTAAGGCTGTGAGTCTCTTTAAATACACATTTAAAAATATAATTGCAATGGAAAGTTCCAGAAGACCTTTAGTATGAATAACTTTATAAATGTCTGCTAAATGGCCTTGAGCTGTTTTCTAAATGATCTCTGAGAGATCATTTGAACCTTAGCAGTTGTATTATTGAGTGTTCCCCTGAAGGAGAAGTTCAACAGTCTGCATCTGATGACTTCTGCAACCATCAGGAACAGTCCCCATGAAGGGGATCTGTCCCAGGGAGCATGGCTCTGGTCCCTGTCATCAGGAAAAATACAAAAGATGTGATACCATCTCCTCTTGTTTCTTGGCTAATTTACTCAAAGGTTTGTCATTATCTCTGATATTTTAAAATAGCTTTCCATTTTATTGAATGTTTTGTTTTTATTTTTAATAAAGTCTGCTTAGTTATTTATTTAGGTACAGTTGTTATACAATATTGTATCAGTCTCAGGTGCACAGCACAGTGATTCAACATTTATAGACCTTACCCTGTGATTACCACGATAAGTGGTAACCAGCTGTTACCATGTAGCTATCACAGTATTGCTGACTATACTAGTATTCCCTTCCACCTTTTTCACCCATCCCTCCGCCCCACTCCTCTCTGGAACCATCAGTTTTATTTTTTTAAATGTTCATTTCCTTTCCATTGACTTTATTGTGGTGACATTGGTTAATAAAATTATGTAGGTTTCAGATGTACAATTCTATTAATACATCATCTGTATATTGTATTATATGCTCATCACCCCAAGTCAAGCCTTCTTCCATCATAATTTATCCCTATACCCTCCCTCACCTCTTCACCCCCTCCATAATCACCACACTGCTGGGCCACTTTGAATGTTTTATTGCTTTATTATACTTTATTGACACTCTAACCTTTATCATTTACTTCCTGCTATTGGCTTTCATTTTTTTTTTTTTTTCTATTTATAATCTCTGAAGGTAGAATGTTATGTTACTGATTTGAGATATTATTATTGTTATTATTATTATTATTACAGCTGTAAATTTCCTTCCAAACACTTCTTTGGCTGCATTTCATAAATTTTGGTGTACTGTGTTTTTATTTTCATTCATTTCAAAGTATTTTCTAATTTCTCTTGTGATTTCTTCTTTTCCTGATAGATTATTTAAAAATGTAATGTTTAATTTCCATATATTTATGAATTTCCTAATTTTATTTCTATGGTTTATTTTTTTGTATAAATCCATGGTAGTAGAATAATGTACTTTTTATAATTTCCATCATTTCATTAATGTACATTTTAATTATTTCATTCACTTTAAGTGACTTTAGGCTCACCTTATGGCCTATCATATGGTCTGACCTGGAGAGGATTCTATGTGCTCTTGAGATTCCATGTGCTTCTGGGATGAATGTATATTCTGATTTTTGAACAATTTTTTGCAGATATTTCTAGGTCTATTAGGTTGGCAGTTTTGTTTAAGTCTTATGTTTCCTTATGGATCTTCAGACTAGTGTTTCCACTTACTGCTGAAAAAGGGGGATTAACATTTTGAACTATTGTTATTGAACTAGAGGCCTGGTGCATAAAAGTTTGTGCACTCTGGGGGTTGGGGGTCCCTCAGCCTAGCCTGTGCCCTCTTGTAGTCTGGGGCCCTTCGAGGGATGTCCACCTGCGGGCTTAGGCCCACTCCCCAGGTGATCGGGCCTAAGCTGGCAGTCAGATATCCCTCTGGTAGCCCGGGAGCCCTTGGAGGATGTCCACTTGCCAGCAGGAAGCAGGCCTAAGTTACAGTCGGACACCACCACCACTATACTGGCAGCTGTCAGCCTGGCCTATGGCTGAGCAGAGCTCCCCATGTGGGAATACACTGACCACCAGAAGACATCTCCCGCATTGAGCATCTGCCCTCTGGTGGTCAGTGTGTGTCATAGTGACCAGTCATTCCCAGTCATTCTACTGTTAGGGTCAATTTGCATATTATCCTTTTATTATATAGGATAGAGGCCTGGTGCACGGGTGGGGCCAGCTGGTTTGGCCTGAAGGGTGTCTCAGATCAGGGTGGGTGTCCTGCTGGGGTGCCTGGCCAGTCTGGGTGAGGGGCTGATGGCTATTTCCAGGCTATCCACAGCCCTTTCAGTGTGGGGATCCCCACTGGGTCCCTAGCCAGTCTGCTGAGTGGCTGATGGCTGTTTGAAGGCTGGCCAAGCCCCCCTGAAAGGACCCTCACCCCATGAGAGTGTGGATAGCCTGGGAGAGGGGCTGATGGCTGTTCGCAGGCTGGCCATGGCTCCAGTGACCCAAGCTCCTAGCAAGGCTGGCTGGAAGCAGGTATCTGGGATTTATTTATCTGCTATAATTGAAATTTTGTTGCCTTGAGTGGAGTCCACAGCTGACCAGGACAGGCAGGAAGCTTGGCTTCCTCCATTGCCGGGGAAACCAAGCCTCCTGCTTGCTCCAGCTCTGTGGCTGCCTGCCGCCATCTTGGTTGGGTAAATTTGCATGTAATCGCTTTGATTGGCTGGTGGGCATAGCAGAGATGGGGCGTAGCAGAGGTGTGGTCAATTTGCATGCTTCTCTTTTATTAGATTAGATTGTCAGTTTGTCCCTCCAGTTCTTTTGTGTTTGATTCATGTGCTGTGGGTTTCAGTTGTTATGTGCAGAGAAGTTTAAAATTTTTATATTTTCCTGATGGACTGACTTGACATTATGAAATTTCCCTCTTAATCACAATAATTTTTGTTAAAGTCTCTTTTGTCTCATTAATATTATGGCTAATACAGCTTTCTTTTTGGTTACGATATTTTACATTTAACCTATTTGTCTTTCAACATGAGCTGTGTCTCTTATAGATAGCATAGAGTTGGATGATGGGTTTTTGCTTGTTTCACATATCCTGCCAATCTGTGGAGTGTTTTATTCATTTATATTGAATGTAATTAATAAGAAGGTATAATTTACAGATGCCATTTTGCTATTTGTTCTCTCTAAATATTATGTCTATTTTGGTCCTCTAGTCTCCCATTGTTGCTTCATTTGTGTTAAGTAGACATTTTCTAGTATAGCAATTTAATTATCTTACTGATTCTTCCTGTTTAGATTAATTTCAAACATTTATTTATCTACTTTCTTACTGTAGTTAAACCTAGATAACAAAACTTAAATTTTATCATTTTAAAAATAAGACTTAAAATATTATTCTTCAATTACAGTTGAAATACATTATTTTATTTTCAGATGTACGAAATGTTATTTTCAGTGATTGATGTTTATATACTTTTACCACATGATGATTGCAATAAATAGTTATTAAAATATTATTGACTGTATTTCCTGTGCTGCATGTCCTCACTTACATTTTTATAATTGGAGATCTGTACTTCTTAATCTCTTTCACCATTTTCTGTCATTCCCAAAACCTTCCTCCCATCTGGAGACCATCAATTTGTTCTCTGCATCTATGAGTTTCCTTTTGTTTTATTTATTTTGTTTTTTAGGTTCTAGTTAGCATTTGTTTTAGTAATACTTCATTGGATATGTCTGCTAGAGCAAACTAAACAGTAGCAAAAATAAACAAGTGGGACTTCATCAAACTAAAAATCTTTTGCACCAAAAAAGAAACTAACAATAAAACAAAAAAGCAACCCACTGACTGGGAAAAGATATTTGTAAATGATATAGCTGATAAGGGATTAATATCCAAAATCTAATCTAATAAAAGAGTAATATGCAAATTAGTGTCACTCCACTACACTTAAGCCATGCCCATCAGACAATGAGAGAGATGATATGCAAATTAACCCAGCCAAGATGGCAGCTGGCAGCCACAGAGCTGGAACAAGCAAGAAGCTTGACCCAGCAATGAAAGAAGCTAAGGATCCCGCCTGCCTTGGTCAGCTGTGGCCTCTGCCAAGGCAACAAAGTTTCAATTATAGAAGATAAATAAACTCCAGATACCTGCTTCCAGCCGGCTTGGGCTCAAGGAAGCGCTGGGAGCCTGGATTGTCAGGGGCAACCTGACCTGGGCTCCGGTTAAAGCAACAAAGTTTCAATTATAAAAGTTAAATTAATCCCAGATACCTGCTTCCAGCCAGCCTCGCTGCAAACAGCCATCAGCCACTCACACAGGCTGGCCCCCCCCTCATGGGGTGAGGGTTCCTGCTGGGAGCTGTGGCCAGCCTACAAACAGCTATCAGCTACTCACCCAGGCTGACCAGGCACCCCAGCAGGAACCCCCACCCCGATCCGGAACACCCTTCAGGGCAAACCAGCTGGCCCCCACCCATGCACCAGGCCTCTAACTTATATAATAGAAGGGTAATCTGCAAATTGACCGTAACAGCAGAACGACTGGGAATGACTGGTTACTATGACACACACTGAACACCAGGGGGCAGATGCTCAATGCAGGAGATACCCCTGGTGGTCAGTGCACTCCCACAGGGGGAACTCTGCTCAGTCACAAGCCAGGCTGATGGCTGCCAGTACAGTGGTGGTGGTGGGAGCCTCTCCCACCTCCTCAGCAGCGCTAAGGATGTCCAACTGCAGCTTAGGCCTGCTCCCCGCTGGCAAGTGGACATCCCCTGAGGGCTCCCGGGCTGCAAGAGGAATGTCTGACTGCCAGTTTAGGCCCGATTGCCCAGGGAGCGGGCCTAAGCCAGCAGGTAGACATCCCCTGAGGGTTCCCAGACTGTGAGAGGGCACAGGCCAGGCTGAGGAGACCCTCCCTTCCGATTGCACAAATTTTTGTGCACTAGGCCTCTAGTATATAAATAACCCATAGAGCTCAACATCAAAAAACAAACAAGTGATTTAAAAATGGGCAGAGGACATGAATTGACATATCTCCAGAGGACATACAGACAGCCAACAAACATGTGAAAAGATGCTCAACATCACCAATCATCCAGAAAGTACAAATCAAAGCCACAGTGAGATGTCACCTCACATCTGTCTGAATGGCTATCACTAATAAATCAATAAACAAGTGTTAGGGAGGATGTGGGAGAATAAGAACCCTGGTACATTACTTGTGAGATGGTAAATTGGTGCAGCCACTATGGAAAATAGTATGGAGATTCCTCAAAAAATTAAAAATGGAACTACCATATAACCCAGAAATTCCAATTTGGCTATTTATCTGAAGCAATCCAAAACACTCATTCAAAAAGTTATGTTCACCCCTATGCTCGTTGAAACATTATTTACAGTAGCTAAGATATGGAAGCAATCTAGGTGTTCATCAACAGACAAACAGATAAAGAATACTGGGTACATACAGACAATAGAATATTATTCAGTTATAAAAAAGAATGAAATCTTGCCATTTGCAGCAACATAGATGGACCTAGAGTATATTATGCTAAGTGAAATAAGGCAAAGACAGAGAAAGACAAATACCACAGATTAATTCTAACTTACTTTCAGTAATTTGCAAAAACTTTTCTCAAGTATAGTTTCAGTCTCTTTTTTCTTTGAATTACAACTTTTTAAAATACTTTTTTTTTTATTTCTGAGAGGAAGGAAGAGAGAGAAAAGGAGAGAGAGGGTGAGAGAGAGAAACATCAATGATGAGAGAGAATCATTGATTGGCTTGGCTGCCTCCTGCACACCCCCAAACATGTGCCCTGACCTGGAATTGAACCCTGACCTCCTCATAGGTCAAACCACTGAGCAACAACAGCCAGGCTGAATTATATCTTTTTACATTGTGAGCTGAATTTTCAGTTTTATAATTATTACATCATGTTTTGTCTTTTAAAGTCAAATAGAAAAAAATAATTAAAAAACATTTTTACTCTCTTCTGTATTTACATATATAGTTACCTTTACCGATGCTCTTTATTTCTATGTGTGGACTTGAGTTACTGTCTTTTCATTCTGCAATTTTAATTTTCTGTCTATTTCTTCACAATAGATTAACTTGTCATCGCCTAATATTAATTACTAGTAAGTTCTCTTAGAAGAGTGTTGAGGAATAAAGGGAAGTAGAAGATACTGATAAAAGTTGAGAAGGGAAGGTCTTTAAAAATTGGAAAGAACTTTGAATGTTGAAATTTAGTATCAGATTCAAATATTTATCATATTTCATCTCCATTTCCATACAGAGTACCAGACACATAGTAGGTGCTTTTTAAATATTTGCAGACTAAATTAACATGAGTCTACATGATGATTAAGATCAAAGTATTATAATATGTGAGGGCTAGAACTGGAAAGAATGTTTATATGCACACAGGGCCAAGTAAATTAAGATAAAGCAGGTCTTTAAAAAGAGGAATTTTAGAAAAGAGTCTATAGAATTTCAAGACCGAGTGAGTTCTCTGTGTCACTGTCAAAGAGAGAACTGAAGTCATTGATTGTAGCAAAGCATTGGATAATTCTTTTACTGATGCTTAAAGATCTGGAAAAAGTCAGACAAGGGCACACACTTTGGGCGCTAATAACCTTATACTTATTCATTCCGAAGTATGTAACAGAGTCCATGTATCTTTGTAATATGAGTAAATAGAATAGGCATTCATTAATGGCCCACTTGTTTAGCCTATGGCACTCCATGCCTTGCAACTCTGTTTATAGACATTAATAGTTGGACACTGAGAGCTGCTCAAGCAGAATTCTATATTGTCACTCACTTGGGGTTAATTTACTTTGTTTTATCTGCTAAAGTGAACTCAGCTGGACTTGCCATATTCTATTCCGATATGTTTTGTCAACAACCCAGGAGTTTTACTGTGAATCTTCTGAATCATGTAACTTGTACTAACCAGGACAATCCTTCAAAAGAGTGTAAGCAGGTTATTTCTAAACTTGTAATCCAATTTTGAACTTATTTTAGAGCTTGAGAAGTGGAGAACTATAAGCTTAAACAACCAAGAAGTAAATTGGCTGAGTTTGGTAGTTATTGAATTATTCAATAAACCATTTTTTGAATATTTTATTTAGGCATGGTCCCATGTTAATTGTTGGGGTTGCAGATATGAACAAGATAGATTCAGGTATCCCCAAGTACTTTTATAGTTAGGTCAATTTGTAAACAAGTGAATAAAACATAAGCACTTATTATATGTAATTCACACTAACCAGTAAAAAGATAGAACTAGGAAATGCTCTTAACACTGAATATCCAAGTCTCTGTTGAAATCTAAAATTTTTATTCTTACATGCTCAGTAAAATTTTTTTTAGCATTTATTCTTTTACTCACTTTTTTTCTCATAAACGATTTATTGAGGGACTGATATGGGCTAAGCACATACTAATGGAAGGATATAAGATGAAGGTGAGAGTGTACTATTTTCAGCTTCGTAGAGTAAAGAAGATAGACAAAAAAGAAGTCATTATAATGTTAGTTAAAATACTACAAAAAGAAATCTAGTGAAGAAAGTAGTCATATAGTACATTAATTCAACTCATGCTTGTTATTTTTAAAATACATGCAAAATTAGTTAAAAATCTACATAATAGCATATACTATTCAAGTATTTTATTGAATGAACACTTTCCATATAGAAGGCACTTGAATTAATCTATCAAATATAACAACACCACACTTTAAAGATGATGAAAGAGAGGCACAGAAATGGAAGTATGTAGTTAACAAAAGTCATCTATCAATTAAGTTGTAGAGTCAGGACTGAAACTCATATAGTCTGGACCTTGAGTCTATGTTTATGACTTGTCTATCATTTCCAGTTATTCACTCCCCCGCTTCTAAGAAGATCCTCATTGCCCTTTCTGAGTAAAGGGCACTTCCCTTCTTCATGGTCAAGCTTAACCACATGACTTGTTTTGACTACTGAAAACTGGGGAGACATAACATATGCCAGTTCAAAGCAGAATTTTAAGAGACATTACATATTTCTTCCAGCTTTCTAGCCCTTTCCCTCAGTCCCAGAATGGCATGTTCCAGGAAGTGATGGTCCTTCAGATTGTGTGGACAAGTGGAGCATAGTTTCTGCCCATCCTCACCACTGGCATGGAACATGAGTGAGACAAATTACTATTACAATCCACATACTTGGAGTTGTTTTTGCAGCTGAATAACCTAGCAAAAACTGACTAATATGCCCCAATTGGGCTGCTCATTTGGTTAGAGCATTGTCTCATACACCAAAACGGTTTTGGGTTTGATTCTTGGTCATGGCACATAGCTAGGTTGTAGGTTCCATCCTGGTTGGGGCGCAAATGGGAGGCAATCAATTGGTGTATCTCTCTCACATTGATGCTTCTTTCTCTCTTTCTCTCTCCCTCCTCCCACCCCTTTATCTCTAAAATCAATGAAAAAATATTCTTGGGTGAGGCTTAAAAAAATAAAAAAATCCTTATGCTTTGTGGTGACGGGTCTCTTAAAAAACAAATAAAAACTGACTAGTATGATAATAGTTATCAAGACGTGGGGTATCCCTAACCGGTTTGGCTCAGTGGATAGCGTGTCGGCCTGTGGACTGAAAGGTCCCAGGTTCGATTCCAGTCAAGGGCATGTACTTTGGTTGCAGACACATCCCCAGTAGGAGGTGTGCAGGAGGCAGCTGATCAATGTTTCTCTCTCATGGATGTTTCTAACTCTCTATCCCTCTCCCTTTCTCTCTGTAAAAACTCAATAAAATTAAAAAAAAAGAAAAAGAAGTGGGGTATAACTGTAACAAACAGCCTAAAATATGTGGCCCTGGCTTTGTGGTCAGTGGAGAGTGTTGAGGAAACCATTATCAGGATCTGGAAAATCACCATCTATGTTTACAGTGGCATGCATTTGTTACTTTCATTAAAAAGGTCAGGGAACAGAATGCAATAAGTGTTGGTTGCATTTATGAGATCATAAAAGAAAGAATTTCTTTGCAAAAATAGAGGAATATAAAATTTGGAATTGTGAGACATACAGGGCTGAAAAATGCAGCAGCTGCCCATATCCAACCACTAAAAGATGAACTTGAAAACTGCTTTGAATGACAAGAGTTGAAGAAGATTCAAATTAGGACTCATCCTCAGACAAAACCCAACTAAAAGGTTTGTGAAATTATGTGAATGAATTAAAGTGACTCAACAAATTCTTTCAGTTGGGTAAAATGTGCCAGAGCAAACAGACTAAAGGAATGGCTTTTCCCAAGCCAGGTAAGCTCAAAGTACTAACAATAAATTTAAAGAGAGAGATATTGTAAGTAATGTCATTTAAATATACAATTTATTACAAATTGATACAAATAGAAGAGGCTGAGCTTTATCCTTTGTATGTGCCTTCATAAATCATTACATGTGTTTTTTGGTGATAGCCTACCAATCAAGGTTTAGCCTAAATGCTACCCGCTTTGACTTAGATTCCCCTCCACTAAGTCTTCTGATTCCCTGTGCTTATATTTATTAAGGTAATTCTCATTCCGTATCTGACTATCTCCCTTCTGTTGGCTATGAATTCATCAATGATGTAGACATTTAGCTTTTAATCAGATATTCATACAGAAAATACACTAAATGTTTGATGAATGAGCCACTGAGTGATTTACTACGTAAACTGGAAAAAGCAACATTACCTAACAAATTTCAATATTCCCAAATCAGCACTATCAACAGTTTCTAAAACACTGCATTCTGCTTGAATCTTCTATTGCTCTAAAAAACCAAAATCACTTTGAAGTTGGAGATTTAGCCCATATAATAAAAATGCATCAGGAAAGTTTAATGGACTTTTAATTGGTTATTTCTCATAAAAAGTAAAATTTATAATATCAGTCCTAGACAAACATCAAGTCCATTAATCACAAAGGTTTAAATTTAAAGTCATTAAGGCAGTGCATGAAATACACTCCATAACTTCCACTCTAAAGAAATAAATGCCTGGACACAGTGCCAGGGCACAGCGAGCCTCGGTGCTTTAGGAACATGCAAAACTCTCTGCTAAGCATCCTCTCTTCAACTTTGTCTTTAAGCGCATCCTGAAGAAAACACAAGGACATTGTTTGAAATACATACCTGTCGGCACCAGAGTTTACGAAATATCTGCAGATAGGCCAATACCATGAGACACAGAGGTGCCATGTAGGTCACCAGAAAGAAACAGATGTGATACATCTTGGGGTAAATGTCACCTGGAATGAAAGCCAACATAAGAAAATCTTATCATTCATAGATATGTCTAAAGGTAACTTCGTTATTGTTGAGATTTACCTTCTATATAATTTCACTGGCACATCGATACACAAAGGGAGGAAATAATTTACATTAACTACTCACATTTATTCAGTGTATGTACGTACAAAATGTGAAGTCTTAATTTCATTTAATGACCCAGAGAGGAATAACAATTAACTATTAAATTTGTGCTGTCAGAGTCTATCCAGTCAAGTGTTCATTTATCAAAAGCCCTTATTTGTTTTGATTACATGGCGCTAATTAATAAAAATTAAATTGGATTGTCCTACACTCACATTAATAAGAAGGGACGTGACTCAATCAAAACCTAATTACCAATGTTTTTTGTTAAAATAGCAATAGAACTTAACTCAGTTGATTCCTCCTTGTTAAAATATAAACTGTACCTTCAAATGTGGAAAAAAATTGGAAAAAGAAATACAGCAAACATTTGATAATACTTTTTTAAATTTACTAGAACACATACAAAATCAATTGTTAAGTATGCTGTGTATATATGTATGTATGCATGCATGTACTTTTAATAAAAATGAGATTTTTAAAGTTAGTATTTTTTATGTTTTAAAAATATATATTTTTTATTGATTTCAGACAGGAAAAGAAAGGGAGAGATAGAAACATCAATGATCAGAGAGAATCATCCATAGGCACCCCCCGCCAGCTACCTTGGCCATAAATTGAACTGTGACCTCCTGGCTCATAGGTCAACACTCAAACCCCTATGCTGGCCGGGCAAAGTTAGTTTTTAAAATGACATGGGTATTGTTTTTTTAACATCCATCTCACTTATTAGTCATAAGCATCTGTAGAAGTGTAACTATTTCTTACTTTTCATTAATTCTATGAACATAAGTAAATCTTATCACAAATTAGGCAGTTATTAAATAGTTAATAAATTAATGACTGGCATTATGGCTTAACATCATCATCATCATTATTATTATTACTAGAGGCCCAGTGCACAAAATTGGTGCATGGGTAGGGTCTCTAGCAACTTCTGGCTGCCAACTGGGACCTTCTTTGTTTAACGCCACCCCCTGGTGGTCAGTGCACATCATAGTGAGTGATCGAACTCCTGGTTGGTCGAACTCCTAAGGGAACACTTTGCATATTAGGCTTTAATATATAGAGATTATTTTGCTTTCCTAAAATAAATATATTACTTATTTTTTAAATGCTTTAAAGGATAATTTTTCTTATAGTAGTATTTGAATATATTACAGTGATGCAGTCACTTTTACTTAACTATAAAACAAAAACCAGAAAAATATCCTGCATGGATTCCATAGATATTAAATGCAAAAATTAGAAATAATTCTAACTAAAAGCTAACAAAACAAGGGTTTTCAAAGGGTTTTTAAAAATTCATTTCTAAAAATTACACAAGTCATTTTGACTTTGATATTGACAATGGGGTTGATTCCATACTATCATTGAGGGGTAATTCTATCACCTCCATGCATTTTTTAAAATTTTCATTACTTCAAAAAGGCCTATCGTATAGAAGCATGAAAACTCAGGTATGCCATCAAATGTGGTAAGGGCAATTTATAGTCAGGATCAATGAATAATAATTGTGATGATCACCATCCTAATGATAAGATTTACTGAACAATCATTCAATTCTTACTGAATATATTTTAGACATGTTTTTGAGTTGAATACCCTCCACTTGATTTCATAGTCTTATCTTCTAGAGTTGGTTGAGTTTAATATCTCCTTATTCTTCCCTCTAAATCTTGGTCTTTTTTCTCTGATAGAAATATTTCCCTACCATAATCTTCAGAGGAGGCAGCAGGGGGTGTGTGCAGTTAAGGGGTCTAAGAGGGCAATGAGTCATTTTTAGCTTCTCTGTGGCTCAAGTGGCTGACACCTAGCTCATCAGTTTCTAACTCCCTTTCAAGCTCCTCCTGAAAAACAGGCCGGTTCCATAAAGAGTGATAGAACCCAAGCAGCCCCACTGGAGGAATAACAAACAGCCATTCCCTTTGAAGCACCACAGACCCAGCAGCCTTTGGTGAGCCAGTTTCAAAGCACAGTGACCTCAGCACTTTCCAGGCACCTAAGTGGCTTTGAATTTCTGTTTGTTTTAAAGAAGTTGTCCCATGGAGTCCCCACATAAAGATATAGCTTTGAAGCTTGCATACCTGGGAGGCCTTGATGTCTGCATCAGACTAACTGAATTGAGTGAGTAGAGGAAGGTAGATTTTAAAAGGCTTTTTTTTTTTTTTTACTATAGCTATGGTTCCCATCACTGTGATAACAGTCTGAAGTTTTAAACAGATGGAAGAGAAAGCTCATTCAGAGGTTGGTATATTTATATAAACTCTTGGGAAAAGATGTAATTGGCTGGTAAATGCACATTATGCTAATGAACATACACCCAGAAAAGTTGATCAAGCAAAATGATACTTTCAGGCTGGGATAGTTTGTTATAATAAAGATATTATTATACGTACTTGGGGTAACATGATAATCTTAAATTCTTCATTCCATGCTTAGAGTCTAAGCTGATCGGAAACCCCAGAATACCATGGAAATATTAAATTGTCTGTGTTCAAATTGTCTTTGTAGTCTCTCTGCACTTGAAAAGCAATGTCTTAAATATATTTTAAAACATTTATATATAACCTAGAATGTAGCTACATTAAACATGTCCCACTAAAGGATAATCTAAGTTAGAAAACAGCATTTTGAAGATTGACAACCATTAAAAATTGGTGTTTCTACTCAACTAATGAATAGGTATATCTGAATAAATTCTTGCATACATAGTAAACCAATAAATAAGGAGCAAATGTGGATATTTATTTCAGTTTTGAAATCAGAGATTAAAGAATAATATCATATATTAGATAAAACTTAATTTGTTTTTTTTAGAGAGAGTAGAAGGGAGGGGGAGAGAGAGAAACATTGATTGGTGCAATCGAGAATTGAACCTGGGGGCAGACACTCTATCCACTGAGCCAGACTGGCTAAGGAGAACTCAGTTTCTCTCAGATGAGTTAAGGTCCATTTGTGCGCCAACATGTTCATCTAAGTATCTAAAAACTACAAATATTTTCAGCTTCATAGTACTCCTATCAGGGATTTAATGGCAAGTAAATTAAAAATAATTTCCCAAATATTTAATTTGAACCACCTTATCAAAGTTTATGGACCCATTAAAGTTTACCTGAATCTTTAATATATTTTAGTATCTTCTCCCTAATAAATATTTTAATAAATGTTCCTATTAATACACATACATGCATAGCTATAGATTTTCAAAGTCTCATAAAAACCAGATGCCATCATGGATTTGGCTGTAAAGAAGAGATCCACTATTATGTTTTTTTCAGACCAATTAAAGAGCAATTTGGCAATAAAATCCAAAAGGAGAGAATTATGTATTCCTAGTGTCCAGAACTATGTTTGACAAACAGTGCCTGCTCATTAAACACTGGATGATTGACTAATGAGACAATTATATCACTGTTGGAGTGCAAAAAGAAAGTTGTTTTCTTCCCAATAGGATCATCCTGTGAAACAATGCATTTATAAATCAGTCAATCCAAAATGTGCAGGTATAATTCTGGAAGAATTTTTAAGTTTTAGAAATGTGAATTGATGTTACTGAAGCAAACAACGAACATATACAAACACATATTTTAAGACCATTAAAATAAAAATGTTAACATATTTTGTTTGTTTTTGAGTGTCAAATGTGCCTACCAAAAGTTCTGGTTTGTGGTCATTTTTCCTTCTTTTCATCAAGCCACAGGAAATGATGAATATAATGACTTCCATAAAATATTGCATCTTTCTGGTAATATTTTCAGTATGACAGAGTCCTCAGTTATTTTGCACAATGAATGAGACAGCATTTTCCAGACTTTTCCAAAGGTTATTTGATAGATATGAATCAAGAGACCACATTGTTTATTGTCTCTTTTCACACTGCAATATTGGTAGTAAAACAATTATGATATCACTCTCTGCTTTTATAACTACATTACTGATATAACTTAGGATAAAGAGGAAAAACACAGTTCACAACACATTTTTTAAAATTGCGCAAAATGGCATTCAGATTTTTAAAATGTTTAAACTTTAGAGAGCTGACAATGTAAAATTTAATTCCTATGATGTTTTTAAGGTTGTATCATACATATATCTGAATTATAACATTTTAAGTTGAATATGGACTTATAAATAGCCTAAAGTAGCAAAGCTCATGCTATGTAAAAATTATCATAAACTAAATGTCTAATGAGCAAAATAAAAACCTACTTTGGATTCTTTCAGATTCTTCCTGAAAAATTGTGATTAAGCATTTCATTTAATACTATCTCATTCATTGTGCAAAACAACTGAGAATTCTGTCAAACTGAAAATATTACCAAGGTTGGGGACCAGTCCCTTGGCCTGGTCTGTGCGATTGGGTCAACACCATCTTTTCGACATCCCCCAAGGGGTCCTGATTGCATGAGGTCACAAGCCAGGCTGAGGGACCCCACTGGTGCACGATCAGGGCTGGGGAGGGACACAGGAGGGTGGCCAGCTGGGGAGAGACTGTGGGAGGGCTCCAGGATGTGCCTGGTCCAGCTCTCTCATCGTCCAATTGGCCAGACCCCAGCAGCTAGCTAATCTACTGGTCAGAGCATCTGCCCCCTGGTGGTCAGTGCAACATCATACTAAGCGGTTGAACAGCCTAAGCCATATCATTAGCATATTATGCTTTGATTGGTTGAATGGCCAACTAGACGACCGGACACTTAGCATATTAGGCTTTTATTATATAGGATTTGAAAAAGCTAATTTTTTAAGTTTTATTGTTTGCTTTTGAGGATGATCAAATTCCATTTGGAGTCACTTAATTTTAGCTTTTATAATAATTTTAAGTAATTATGGGCTAATATAAAATCAGTTTTAAGTAATTTCCCTAAATGGCTTCTGAAGGCGAGTTTAGATTTTTAGGAACTCAACAATAATTGCTTTTTTAAAAAATATTTTTGAAAATGTCCCTGCTAGAGCTAGATAATAAAAATACTCAAGGTTGAAATGAGTTTTATATATGTATTGCTCAAACATACTTAAAAATTAAGGTGGCTATTTACCTAATTGTAACAATTGTCAAAATTCACTAACTTTGCATACTGTTTGTTAATGGGAATTAACATTACCTCATTATTCAGGGCAATATACAAAAGGAAAAGTTTATAAAAACTTCCTATAAACTTATAAATGAAACTCCTAAAATACTTTAGTAAAAATACTATTAAATATTTGAATAGTAAGTGGGTGTTTTATCTAATTACCATTTCTGTAAAATTAAAAAATATCAACTTTGAACTGAAAGCTTAGATTTAGATTTATTTGTTTGCTTCATAATATTGACCAAAGAATGTATAGTTCAATTTCATCATGAATTAAAGAATTCTGACGAAGAGATTTTTAGGATGTTTCCAAATATAACTCACTTATAAAGCAATTGCATAAGAGACACATAACAATGGGCCCCAACCCACTTTCTATCCAAATACAATTCATTCATAAATCTACATAGCCCTACATTCCCAAACCTGTCAGTTGGGACCCTCTTCCTTTCTTCTGCCCATTGTGTAGGTTTTCTTGCTTCCTGGGACATCCTTTTACCTCTTCCCTGTCTGAAGAAATCCTGCTCAACTTTAACATGTTGCTAAAATGTTAGCCCCGCTGTAAACTTTTGTCCAAATGTTAGAAGAATAAGTCTCAGCAACAAAAATTATCTAATCTAATAAAAGAGAAACATGCAAATTGACCGCACCTCTGCTATGCCACAAGTCACGCCCATCAGACAATCAGAGCAACTATATGCAAATTAACCCAACCAAGATGGCAGCTGGCAGCTGGCAGCCACAGAGCTGGAGAAGCAGGAGGCGTGGATGCCCTGGTGATGGAGGAAGTCAAGCTTCCCACCTGCCCTGGCTGGCTGTGGGTTCTGCTCAAGGCAACAAAGTTTCAATTATAGAAGATAAATAACTCCCAGATACCTGCTTCCAGCCAGCCTCACTGGGAGCCTGGGTTGCTGGGGGCCTTGGCCAGCCTGCAAACAGCCATCAGCCCCTCATCCAGGCTGGCCAGGCACCCCAGCAGGACCCCTCTCCCTGAAGGGAATGTGGCTAGCCTGAAAATGGCCCTCAACCCCTAACTCAGCTAGCCAGGAACCCCAGAGGGACCCCTACCCTGATCCAGGTCACCCATCAAGGCAAACCAACTAGCCCCCACCCGTGCACCAGGCCTCTATCCTATATAATAAAAGGGTAATATGCAAATTGACCCTAACAGCAGAACAACTGGGAATGACTGGTCACTATGACACATACTGACCACCAGGGGGCAGATGCTCAATCCAGGAGCTGCCCCCTTGTGGTCAGTGCACTCCCACAGGAGAAGCTCTGCTCAGCCACAAGGGAGGCTAATGGCTGCCAGTACAGTGGTGGTAGTGGGAGCCTCTCCTGTCTCCTCAGCAGCACTAAGAATATCTAACTGTAGTTTAGGCCTGCTCCCCACTGATAAGTGGACATTTCCGAGGGCTCCCGGGCTGCCAGAGGGATGTCTGACTGCCAGCTTAGGCCCTATCCCCTGCGGAGTGGGCGTAAACCAGCAGGTGGACATTCCCCAAGGGGTACCAGACTGCGATAAGGCACAGGTCGGGCTGAGGGACCCCCTCCCCCGAGTGCACAAATTTTTGTGCACCGGGCCTCTAGTATTTAGTAATTGGGGTAATAGAAAAATCAAATTGTGAAATATAGCTATCGTAAGACTTTAGAAAATGTAAAACATAATCCTAACTTTTAAACTTTATCTTGCTACAGGGAAAGCATACGCCTAATTTCTCAGTTGTTGACTTTTTTCTTTGCAGTGTTCCAATAAAGTACCAAGGTAGGAATTAACGTAAATTAATTCAAATACTTGAAAATATCATATTCATAAGCTATCCCATGGGTGCACTGCTTGTTTTGGGGTACATCTCTCTAATAGGCATACATATATAGCTTTCTAATAAACAATGTTTTCCTAATGTTTAAATTCCATAATTACAAGTCATAGTTATACACTTACTCAGAAGAGGACAGATTTTTTTTCTTCAAATTTCATGCAATAATTTTGGAAGTACTGCATGCTATGCTAAAATGCAGGATTTTTAAAATTCCAGTCATTTTTTGCTGGGTTTGGATTTGTGCACCACCCGTCACTGATTAAAGTGTTTCCACTCTTACAGGAAAGGCTTAGACTGCCACTGAGAGTTTTGGACCAAGGAGCATAAACCTCTAAGCTTCTGCTTATTTGAAATGAACTACCTTATATATCAGATAGGAGGGAAAGGGGTTCATAATTCGTATTATTCCTAAATTATGACATAATCGTGCCAGAGATATATTGTATTGATCTAATATGTTATGAACAGAGAAAGAAAACTTAGATATTTTGACTTAGAGAACAGCATTGGTCCACGTACTCAACTCCAGTCGGTTGTCCAGTTAGCACATGGTTTTCAAATGAAAAATCCAGTCGTATTTGAAGCCCATTGGGGAATTTGACACTTGAAGCCAGATAATCCTGTACCATCTTATAAAATATGAATGATTGCAGAATGCATATTTCAATTCACATAAATGAGTCCTTTTCATTTTAGAGAATTTAAGGTAACATAACCAGAGCTGAACTGCAGAATAAACTCTGCCTTCCATGTCCTATCTGAAAACTAGATAATAATACATAGCATTTCTAAAGGACCAGGACAGGTGTAGTTATTCTGTGAAACTACTTTAGGTTTCCACTTGGTTTTCATGTTTTTACAAAACTATGAACAAACGGCAATAAAAAACACAAGGCCAGCTTTACAGTGGCTATGCAACTGACATTACCAGTGAGCAGCTGTAACAGAAATGTCAGCTTGTGGGCCATGGTGCACTTACCTCTCCATTGCTCCTCGCACACTGTGAAGAGGGTTGTTTTATTGGCCAATCCGGGGATCATGGCCTTGCACTCCATGACGATGGCCTGAGGGATCATTATAATGCAGGAGACGATCCAGATGATGATGATGCTGTTTCGGGCCCGCTTGGCTGTGCTCTTAAACATCAAAGGGTGACAGATCGCATACCATCGATCCAGGGCAATGCAGCTCAGTGTGAGGACAGACACAGACACTGACACGGTCTAGAGAAAGAAGGACAGAGTGTGAGAGAGGCACCGGGTACTACAGGGATCACTCTTAATATTTTTACCTTATTAGATAGGCAGTCACTACAAATAATCACATCTAAAATTGTCAAAAAAATTCCATGCAGTGCTTTCCAATTAAAAAAAATCTCTGCCAAAAATGATATTAAACATGTTCTAGGGGGAAAATCATATTTCTTATTAAGCATGAAAAAGGTACAATGAAAACATTGCAAATTTTTTCAATGCAAAATGTTTTAATTTATAATCTGACAATCTTTAAGTGATTACTATCCTTATATGGTCTTGAAACTTTTCCACTGATAGAGAAAATCATATCCTCAACTGGAAAAAATAAAACACATGTTTAATTTGAATGGGTAAGCTCTATCAGAGTAGGCTTAGAATAGTTGATAACGCCTAGGAATTTCTTGATGTTACTTAGAGTGCATTCAAACCTCTTTCCCAAACCAATCCCTTTCTCTTACCAGCCTCCATTACTTCCCTGCCAGTATGCCAAATACCCAAGGCCCCTCAGTACTATTGCTAAACTAGAATTGTTATGGTCTTGATCTGCACAGTTGACCTTTCATAGATGCTGTGCCAGGGCTATATTTAGCCAATCGAGAAATTAGAAGTGTAAAATGTTCAACAAGGCTTAGTGATTTATTATTCATGAATTCTAATCAATGTGCATGAAAGAGCTAGACATAGTATGGTTCAAATTACAAAGTCATTGCTAGTGTTTCTCTCTACTTCTAGATAGTAATAATTATTCAAAACAGTTCACTGAAAGACTGCCATCCAGTGCCTACCGTTAGCCAAAGTGCAGCGCGTCTTCTCTGTGACGGGGCATTGTGTGAGAGACTGCTGCCACCAGCAGTATGTCTGATCCAGCGGTAGAATCCCCTGAATGGACCCTTGGCAATCAGTGATTTAATACGTAGTCTTCTATGACTATCTTTATTGGTGAGTTATACACACTAGCATTCAATTTACTTGATTTTCTTGGGGGGGAGATATAAAATTTCTTCATATCAGAAGAGATTATAAATGAAGAGCTTTGTTGCTGCTTTTCACTTCCAGGAGTGCTCTTCTGGGTGCTTTTCCATTCAGATTTTGATATTCGTTCAAATTAACCAGGTTGTTAATCATTTGAAAAATGAACCTAGTGGGGGTTACAAATGTTGAGAATGAAGTAAAATGAGATGTTGTGAATTTCTTCTGTTGTCAGGTGCTTGGTCATTCACTCCTCCTGTGGGCAACCTGTGGTCAGGGTGATGCTGGAAGCTTTCTTTGGTAGAGAATGAGTCTGTTTTATATTTGCACACAGAAATGACAAAAGGATCTCAGAGATCCATGACAGGTAGAAGTGGAAATTTTGCCACATCGCAGATTTGGATGACAGGCGCCAATAGACTGGAAGGTGGGAATGTGTGACTGGAAGTGAAGGAGCCTGTCTGACCATCAAGCACCCACAACCCATATCTCTGTTGGCTTCTGTTCTTGTCCTGGCATTTCCTGTGCAGAACCTTTTCTGTGCTCATAAAAAATAATCACTTGGATTTGGGGGGCTGGGAGAGGCTGGGAAGAGGGGGGTAAAAAAGGGAATGGGAGACATCTGTAATACTATCAGCAATAAAAATATGTATATTAAAAATAGTCACTTGGAAAAAGAAGCCAACTACTGCTGTAAGCGCAAGAAAAAATTTAAAAATTAAATTTTATACATATATATAAATTTTTAAAAATCATGGTAATTATTCAGCAAATAATTGTTATTTATTTAGCCAAATAAATGTTAATGGACTTATATTTGTGTAATTATTAAAGATATAAAAATGTCATTTTAATTATTCATCTATGACTTGTTATATTTGTTAAGATTTTAAAGATTTTTGGGCATTTGCCAAAGTGTTATAGTACACCATTCATAAATCTAAAGGTTGCATTGTATTGTATTTAGAAGGAAAGGAACCTATAAATTACAAAGAATTAGCAAATGTTCAAAGAATCTTAAACGCAACCAAATAACTTTACAAATTGGCTGGGCATTCTGTAATATGTTTTAAAATATTCAGTAGGACAAAAGTATCCTCTTAGGTGCAAAAGCCATCAGTTTCAGAATATTATAATTAAGGAAAAAAAACTACTTAAATTTAAGTTATTGGCTTATTGACCATTGACACTGTTTATTCCATTTGGGAAAATGCTATGGAAAGTGACCAATAATTAATGTAAGAATTTGGAGATCTTAGTTTTACCAGTGTGTCAATATTTTTTTTTCTTTTTGCATTTGCAACTTTCCATCAACAAGTAATATTGAGCCCTAGCTGGTTTTGCTCAGTGGATAGAGCATTGGCCTGTAGACTGAAGGATTCCAGGTTTGATTCCGGTCAAGGGCATATGCTTGGGTTGCGGGCTCGATCCCCAGTAGGAGGCGTGCAGGAGGCAGATGATCAATGAATCTGTCTCATTATGGATGTTTCTATCTCTCTCTCTCCTTCTCCTTTCCTCTCTGAAGTCAATAAAAATATATTTTAAAAAACACACAACCAAACAAGTAACATTGAATGAGGTAATGAATAGATCTGGTCTTTTCCATCTGACTCGAATCTTGTGGTTACTCTGTAGGTTTCACCTCAGTCTATGGAGAAGAGGATTAGCTGAGGAGTTGATTAGATTGGACACTGTTTATAGAGAAGCAGAATCTATTAGGTGGTGACTATTTTTTCAACTATAGGACGTGGTAAGTTGTGCTGGGTAGAAGATTATTGTCCATGACTTTCAGAGAGATGGATACCCAGCACCACTGTTTCCCACTGCTTCCAGTCAGTCCTCGAGTGTTAGCAGTAGAATCTGAAATACCTAGTCTACAACAGGGGTTATTGTGCATTAGAGCAGGACTGCACCTATTGCCGCATGATACACATCTCACGCATCACCTCACTCTTCACAAGGGACGGTTCTGTTTCATAAAGAGAGCTTGAAATCATCTCTTCCAGCAAAGAGAAGATTCTGGGCAACTAAAGCCATCTTGAAACTTAACAGGATTCCCCAAATTTCCCTCCAGATAGTTACTGGATCCAAGAGAAATACAAAGCTTGCTGGAAGTACCACAGCAATGGTGATATCTTAGAATTCTCTGCTAGTATGATTTCCCCTGTGTTTCCATGAAAACACCAAAAGACCCCTTTCTTGCTGATTTTATGTTGCTCAATGTAGTATTTCTCTGAAAGAATTTCGCTGCAGTGTATTTTTGTAACCCATTCATGGTTTTCAGCCAACTGACACAAACTAATCCTATTAAACTTAATGCCTGCCCTGAAGCTTAAAATTTCCACTTACTATTTCCCATTTACTATTCTATCAAGAATCTGACCTAAAAAAATGATCACTTCTCTGTATAAGAGGTCATTGAAAAACTCCTGGGCTACAAATATTTTTGTAATATTTCAGATCCAAATTAGTATAATTTCTAATGAGCTATTTGTAGTCTTCCTAACTTTTGTTTTTATCAAGATTTTATTTTTGGGGGAATACTTTTAAGATCAATCAAAATTTTGGAGAAGGTACAGAGATTTTCAATGTACCTTGCCCCCACATATCCATAGCCTGTCCTGTTATTAACACCCCAACCATAGTGATATATCTGTTATAATTGATAAAACAACATTGCACAGCCTAATCATCCAAAGTTCATAGTTTATGTTATGGTTCACTCTTGATGTTGTACATTTCATGGTTTTAAATAAATGTATAACAACATGTATCCATTATCACTATAGGCCCATGGATTCATGCATTGGTGGGGTCTGGCCAACCTGGCTCCAATCAGTGGATTGGGGTTGGGCCTGTCAGGAGGAGGAGGCAGCAGGAGGTTGGCTGGCCCCATCCATTCTGGGGTGGGGAAGGACTGATCAGGGGTCAGTGATCAGGGAGGGGGTTGTGGAAGGTTGGCCAGCTGCCCCAGCCCTCAATGGGGTGGGAGAGGCCGATCATGGGTGGGGCCAGCTGGAGGGAGGGTCTGTGGACTGATCGGGGGGTGGGGGCCCATTAGAGGTGGGGCCAGCCAGGGGGAGAGGCTGTAGGAGGTTGGCCAGCTAGCCCCACCCCCAGATCAGTCCGGTTTACTGGCCGCAGTGGGAATCATAATGTCCAGTCATTCTGGTGTTATGGTTGCTGGCTTTTTATATATATAGATTACACTGGCTTAAAAATCCTCTGTGTTCTGCCTATTCCACCTTTCCCATCTTGACAACTTCAGATCTTTTTACTTTCTCCATAATTTTGCCTTTTTCAGAATGTCATAGTATTGGAATCGTACAGAATATAGTTAGTCTCCTTAGACTGTCTTCTTTCGTTTAATAATAAGGCTCATCTTTATATTTTCATGGCTTGATAGTTTATTTCTATTTTTAGTGCGAATGACATTCTATTGCCTGTATGTACTACAGTTTATTTATTCATTCATCTAATGAAGGATATCTTGGTGGCTTCCAAATTTTGATAATTATAAATAAAGCTGCTATACAGATTTGTGTGCAAGTTTTTGTGTGGCCATACATTTTCAATTCCTTTGGGAAATACCAAGAAGTTCAATTGCTGGATAATATGGTGAGACTATGTTTAGTTGTGCAACAAACCACCAAACCATCTTCCAAAGTGGTTGTACCATTTTGCATCCCCAGCAGCAGCAATGGATAAGAGTTAGCAATGCTCCACATTGTCACCGGCATTGGGTGTTGCTAGAGTTCCAGAATTTGTCCATTCTCACAGTTGTGTAGTGATATTTTGTTGTTGTTTTAATTTGCGGGTGATGTATGAAGATGAGCATCTTTACAGATGCTTCTTTGCCATCTGTATAACTTCTTTGGTGTGGTGTTCATTAAGGTCTTTGGCCTATTTTTAATTGGCGTGTTTATTTCTTTATTAATTAGTTTTAAGAGTTCCCTTAATTTTGCATAGCAGTACTTTATTATGTTTATCTTTTTACAAAAATTTTCTCTATCTGTAGCTTGTCTTTTCATTGTCTGTTACAAAGAAGAAGTTTTAAATTTTGAAAAAGTCAGCTTATCAGTTGTTTCTTTCAAATATAATGCTTTTGGTGCTGTATCTAAAAAATCATCAACATACTGAAGGGCATCTAAGTTTTCTTTTATGTTATCTTCTAGGAATTTCGTGGTTTTGTATTTTACATTCAGATCTGTGATACATCTTGAGCTACTTTTTCTGACGGGTGGAAGGTCTGTGTCTACATTAATATTTTTGCTTGTTCTGCTTATGAGAATTTATTTTTCTTTTATAATGAGGAACACATTTTTGTTTCCTCCAAATACTGTGATCACCCTCTGGGAGACTGGATGGAGTATGAACTGAGATGGTGGAGGATGGATATGGGTATGGGGTTTAGGAACACAAAGAGAATGGCCCAGCATTTTACTCACAGCCCAACTGCTAAAGGGCATCCATGTCTTGGAGTATTACGGTTGTGGCCCCTAGCTTAGGAAGGTTTTGTTGTTGTTAAAGATTTTAGAGCTATCAGAATATCATTTAAAATGTACTCTCGGAAAGTATTTGTTCTTATTTTTTTTTTGCAGGGCAATTAACCGTAGGAAAGCTGCTTTTACTACTGAACAATAAAGCATCTGATGATGATGATGATGATGATGATGATGATGACTGACAGTTACTGAGAACATACTAAGTCTTTATAATATCCTCCAGAGGGTAATCACTATGCCAAGTGATTTATATAAATTTATGTAAGTAGACTAACAATAACCATAGACTATAGTTATAATTAAAATTATTATCCTTTTTAAATCAGTGAGTCACAAAGAGCATATGTATTTGGCTTGATAGCATGCAGTTGGTAAATAGGTATTCCAAACCTGGCGGTTTTATTCAGAACCTACGCTAAAACCTGTTTACTGTACTGCTTTGATTACATGGTTCCCAATTTCTGAGCATAAAATGCAACCACTTATAAAAACAAACAGCTGTCTATTATTTGGACTGGGAGAATTTCAACCATTACTTTGTTCATATTTCTTATTTTATCATCAGAAACTTAGAGGTGAAAGAAGTAAAAAGTTTACACCGCATCTAATAATGACTTGAGGATTCTGTTGCTTTATTTTAACCCATGACTTAGAACATCTCAAGTATTCCTTTCCTTAAGTTTGCTGATTCCTTTGTTTTCCTTATTTGTCAATTCCTTGGGCAAGTATATTACTTTCTTAGCTAACTAGTCAATAGAGCACTATGACTATAATTGAAAGTAATTTTTCAGTAGCTCTGTGTTTGAACCGTAAAAGTATCAAACACAATTACCTGTAAGTAAGGAATCACTTTACAGAGGGGCTCTCCAAAGAACCAGGTCTCAGTGATGTCCACAACCAGTGTAGCTGGAAGGCAGGTGATGGTCACGAGCACGTCAGCCAGAGAAAGGTTGACGATGAAGTAGTTGGTCACCGTCCTCATGTGGTGGTTCTTCCACACTGCCACACACACTAATCGGGAAAGAAAAAGGAATAGTAAGCATTATGGACTGCATGCTTGTGTCCTCCCAGAATTCATATCTCTATATCCTAACCCTCAAAGGGATGGTATTCGAAGGTGGGCCTTTGGGTGGTGATTATGTCAAAAGCGTGGGGCCCTCATGAATGAGATTAGTGTCCTTATCTCTGACTACTTGTAAGGACTCAGCAAAAAGTCTATTGTCTATAGATTAGAAAGTGGTCGTTCACCAGGCCCAAATGTGCCAACACTTTGATCTTGGACTTTCCAGCCGCTAGAACTGTGAGAAATAAATTTCTATCATTTGTAAACCACCCAGGTGATGGTATTCTGTTATAGTAGCCCAGAGAGAATAAGACAGCAAACTAAGCAAAGCAACAAAATAGATACGCATGAGGAAACACTGTCAAGCTAATTAATATTCTTATAAAGTCCATAAATAAATATTGCAAAGGAAATATAATTTAAGGTTGTGCTGAATTTTCATTGAATTTATCAATCTGTGTGAATGCTGAATACATACTTAAAATCAGTTCATTTGCCTTGCAAGACATTTCTCAATGGATAAGGCTGTATTAATTTTTACTTCATGTTGAATTGTGATTCCCAGAAGTGATAGAACAACCTCTGACTTTTCTTGGTGTTCCCTCATTGCTCAACATGTAGTGCAGAGGTTTTCAACCTGTGGGTCGTGACCCCTTTGGGGGTTGAACGACCCTTTCACAGGGGTCACCTAAATATATCCTGCACATCGGATATTTACATTACGATTCATAACAGTAGCAAAATTACAGTTTTGAAGCAGCAATGAAAATAACTTTATGGTTGGGGGGTCACCACAACATGGGAGCTGTATTAAAGGGCCGTGGCATTAGGAAGGTTGAGAACCACTGATGTAGTAGATATTCAAGAAATATTTACTGAATTGAGTTGAATTAGGAGCTAGCTATTTCCAGTGAACTGTAGTGTTTGCCTCACCCATGATGTTGGCCCTTATCTGATCTCAAATGCTGCATCTGGAACTTCAATAGATGACGAGGCCTCAAAGACAAAAGTCAATAATTATTCAGCTCCTGTTACTGCCAAACACTGAACGAGATGGTTTGTATGCTGAGGTCATTTAATTTGGATAACAATCCCAAAGGGAGGACATCATGACCAACATTCCAATGGAGACATGGAGTTCATGGA
The DNA here is from genome assembly GCA_004026665.1 of Murina feae. Taxonomy (NCBI): domain Eukaryota; kingdom Metazoa; phylum Chordata; class Mammalia; order Chiroptera; family Vespertilionidae; genus Murina; species Murina feae. The sequence continues at coordinate 14,393 of PVJC01000893.1, read as the reverse complement.
ACTTGTCTAAGGACAAATGGCTTGTAACGCAGAAGAACTGGAATTACACACCAAGCGAAGAGCGGACCTTTCATCACACTGGTTGCCTTCTTTTGGGAAAATGAGGAAGTTATAACAAAGCCCACATAAATTCTAGAAATGCAATCCTTCTTTCTATTACTCTTCATGGCCTCTAAACAACACCTTAACTCAGGCATATTTTTCAGTCTTTCGCAGCTGAGCCTGCCTCGTTGCCTTTCAGTATACACTCAGGTTTAAGAGCTGCGCTACCTCCCTGACTTGCTCTTTATGGAAGGAACAGCCAGTCCTTGATCCTCTGCCCTCCCTCTGTCTGGTGTATCTAACAGTTACATAATCACTGACTTCAGAATTATATAGTTGCAAGCACTGCTACCACATGTTTTGATGGTTTGTTTCACAGAAAGTAACTGTGAATTTGTCGGGGTATCATTAACCTGCCAGAACTGTCTCCGATGCACCAAAATGATGCAGTGATTAGTAACCTTACATAGTGAAGAAACAAGAGCACATTTTTGTTAAATTTAAGGCACTGAGTGCTGATTTCTTTTTGACAATTATGTATCATTTATTAAGAGTTTCATATACTGAAAAGATGCTTTCACTAGCTCCTTAAGCTGAAATTACCCTTCAGTCAACAACAGATACTCACTGAATAGAGTTACATTTCCCAGGGTGTAACTTTGCAAAAAATCTTCTCATCTTTATCTAACTCCATCACCCTAGGACTCACAAACTCAGGTGAACTTTGTTAGGGTGAGCTGTAGTTTTTATTATCTGAAAATGATGCTGCAGAATTATTTGTTTCTCAGAAACACTTGAACTTGAATTCCGCCCCCCCCCCCCCCATGCATACACCCATCCTAGCAGGAACTAACACATTATCAAGCCTTGTTATAAGAAAATTGTCAAAAGCATCATACCGCTGATACTTGGTCAATAAATGGTCCAAATGGTGTAATTTTGAATTGGCCAAAACAAACAAACAAAAAAACAACAACACAGCAACCCATAATTAAAAAAAAGCAGTTCTACTTCTCTCTTTGTAAAATGTTTTTATTCTTTAAATATTACATATGTCTCCTTTTTCCCCAATTGCCACCTCTCCCCATGCCAGTTCTCTTAATTCTCCATATTTTGAAGGTGAGAAATAGCAGTGATGTTAAGAAAGATAGTGTTAATGGATTCTGTTTATGAAGCAAGTTTTTTCCCCCACCAACACTTTTATACTACTTTCTATTGCCATGCACTCTTCTAAGCAGTTTAAGTTACTAACTAGTTTAAGCCTCAGAATAACACCATGAAGTGATGCCTATTAATATTCATATTTAACAGGTGGGAAACTGAGGCTAGAGAAGTTATGAAACCTACCTAAGGACATATAGCTATAAGTGCTAGGGCTTAGATTTAAATCTTATCTGCCATGCTATGCGATTAGATCATGCTCTCTATCGAAGCAGAAGATGAAAAGGAAGTGGCCAACATCTACTTGACAAGACTCAACAGAGATCATTCAATCTAACTTGCCATTTGATGCATAAGTCACCTCAGTTACCGGCCTGATCCATCCAGCTTGAACATTTTTAATAGTGGGAAACTCATGACTTGCTAAAGACCTCAAGTCCATTTTGTGGTGGCTTTAACTACTAGCAAGTTCTTGTTTATGTTGAGTTGATAACTGCTTCCCTTTCCTTTCTGCTCATGGGTTTTAACTTCTTTCCAGGTTTGGAAGGGATAAACCTTATCTGTTTTTTTCTACATCATAACTCTATTAGTTTCCTAGGGCTGCCATAACAGAGTACAACAAATAGGGTCTCTTAAAACAACAGAAATGTATTGCCTCACAGATCTGGAGGTTAGAAGTCCAAAATCAAGGCGTCAATGGGGCCATGCTCCCTCCGAAACCTGTAGAGAAATGCTTTGACTGTCTCCTAGTTTCTGGTTGCTGGCAATATTTGGCATTGCTCAGCATACGGCTGCACAACCCCAATCTCTACCTTCATCATCGTACGGCATTCTTCTGTGTCTCCACATTCACATGGCTGTCTTCTTATCAGGACACCAGTCCTATTGGATTAGGGACCCACTCCACTGCAGTAGGATTTTATCTAAACTAATTACATCTCCAGTGACTCTATTTCCAAATAAGGGGTCACTGCTCTAGAGTAAGTTTGCAATTCATCAGGACAAGGCCACTGCCCTGCTGTGCTAGGAGAACAGAGCACCAAGCCTCAGGGAATTATTCCTAAACCTTAAAACTAAAGAGTACATTTACCCATTTCTCTGCTTTAAAGGGAGAGAAAAGCCTACTGTGAAGAAAGAATTTATAGTCTTCATTCGTCTTTGAGTAAACTCTGACAGCTGACATAACATAGCTGCATGGAAATTATTCTCTTGGCTCACATACACTACCTTCTGATGAGCTTTGGTAGGCCCCAAGACATGAACTTGGCATTCCTTTTAAAACCAGTTTTCTGAATGATCATGACCCATCAATATTCTAGTCCATTTGTAGTGAGTTTGAATTGGAAAGGCTGCCCTCATTAACCATGAACAAAGGAGGAATACTTGAGAACACAGGGATGAAAGGCCATTGCTGAAGGCAACAATGCAGTCAATGACACTCCAGCTCTAGCACAGACTTTATTAAAGTCGAGATTTTTTTGAGAAGCAGAGGAGCTGAGAAGATAAAAATCTGTTTATTCCCTCCTCTCTTTCCCCTCTGTAAGGTTACCTTCTCTCCTTCTGTGAGAATCTGATTGTATGTATATCACCCATCTTTTCTCCACAGCACTGACAGAGGGAACATCTGCAGCTTGTGATGCAAAGAGAGATTTTAAAAATACTATATAGATGCAGTCATTAGATATAACCTTAATCATTGCATGGGTCAAAGGTTTAACTGACTTGCCAATAGTAAAAGGAAATATTAGTTTAAAAACACCGTTGCCAATTTATTCTGCACTATAATAAACTGTTTCCTTGTAGTTTAATATCTATCAGACCCAGATATGGAAAATGTTTCTCTCTCAAATTGACATTTGTACTTGGAAAAATTTAAACTCACACTATATAAGGTGACATACTATCAATCTGTTGGTGATATGACAATTAAAAACATGTAAACTTCGGAGGTGAGATTGCAACTCTTATTAAACATACACTTATGTCTTAAAATGTCAAGTAATAATCAATTTTGTGATATCAAGAGGTAATGAAGTATGGTATAGTGTGTGCTACTGAGCATCTTGGAAAGATCTGTATAAAGTATATCAATTTTATTTTAAGCATTTTCAAATTTATTTAATTTTGTAACATTAAGACAAGGTTTAGACGTTATACTAAGTGAAGTAAGCCAGACACAAAAGGATAATGATTGTGTAGTTCTATTTATGTTATGTACTGAGTCAAATTCATTACTATAGAAAGAAGAATGGTGGTTGCCAGGGGCTGGGAGGAAGAGAGGTTGAGGTATTATTGTTTAAGGTGACCAAAGGTTCAGTTTTACAAGATGAAAAAAGTTCTGGAAATGTATAGTGGGGATGGTTGTCCAACAATGTGAATGTACTTAGTGTCATGGAACTGTACATTAGAAATAGTGAAAATGGCAAATTTCCAGTTATGTGTATTTTATCAAAATTTAAAAATCAACCTCAGTTAACAAGGATGCGATAAAATTGAAAAGAAAATTTTGAACTATAATGATGTCTCTCAATAATCTTAAACACAGAAAGGAAATGCCAAGGGACAATCTTAATTACTCATTTTATGAATTTTAAAAATGCACAAACGGCTAAAAGAGTTAAGGAAAACACGTTTCAAAAACACTGTAGCTCCACAATATTAATGGCAGTATTAAAAAAAAAGAACTGCAAAAATAAAGTAACTGTATGATTTTTATATATAATTTTAATTATTTGTAGGATATGATATGATTTAGATATGCTAATAAAAGATTGTCCAGTTTCTCAGGTTTTTAAAATTTAATCTATAAATGCATGCCTATAGATGTGTAAGATAATTCTTTGATTGTTATTTGTTATATTACATACATATGAAATAATAAATAAACTTGTCAGGAAATATTTTTAGAAAAATACTGCAGTTCCATCCTTTGCCACACTGTGTCAGTAAAAGCCTTTGAAACTGCTTACTTTGTCACTTCAGGGATGAGTTCTAAACATCAAGTAAATTGTAATATTCTTTATAATGAGGAAATACATTTGGAATACATTTTTCCAAAGTGAGATTTTTTAGACCAAAAATAATTTTTACAAAGGATAAAATGGGTACCATCTTCTCAAGTAAATACAAATGTATGAGTAAGGTGAAATAAGAGTTTTTCTTACTGAAAAACAACAAATAAAGCAATTGAATACACATGGAAAAGAGCCTAAACTTAACTCCCATAAGAAAGCAGGTAGACATAAAGTCACCCAGAAACACTACAGAATGTAGACGCTAGACTTTAGGAAGTTGACTTGGAGTCCTAGAAAGGTATTACAAACTTCGCATGAAATCCTAAGATCCGCCCCCCCTTTTCTCACTCTTTGCACCCCACACTCTGGCATTGGCCCTCCTTCCTAAGTTTACTATTGTGTCCTTCTCTTCCTGGGCCAATATGCCAAGCTCAGTCACCCTTTCTCCATCTCCACACTTGGCAAGGCTGTCTGTAAATCTCTCTGTCTGCACTCAGAAGAACAGTAGGCAAATGTGCCATTTCTTTTTTTCTTTTTTAAAAGTCTGCCAGATGGGCTACTGCCAAAATCACATCTGTAGTGTGAAATATGCCACCCAAAAGGTTATCTAATAGCAACAGAAAGCAAACTTTTGAAAAAGTCATATATACATACACAACAATATGTCTACATGCATTTTAGCTTGTGTTTCCCTGAGAAAATATGAAAGTCTGTAATTTGACATATGTTTTCATCGGCACCTGCTCATTATGTTAATGTGGGTGGGAAATCACATGGAGACCAGCTGATGTCACTGTGGTGTTCTATCGGCGGGGCAGTGTGAGGAATAATTAAGACACCGCAATTAACAATTCATCTGGAAAGGGACTTAGGAAAGCAGTCTCTTCACACACACAGATGGGCCGGGAGACACTATGCATAGAAGAATGTTATACAATGGAAACACAGAGGAGATAATTTATGGAAATCAAATCCAAAAAGAATTCCTCAGAGAGGAAAAACACAGTGGGGAGAGTGGAAAGCTAGGGGGGACTCTCCACCTGTCTGTGAGTGGCACAATTCCTCCCAGGGAGGGGCTCAACCTCCTTGGCACTGAGGCTTCTGTACAGGAAGGAGCTGTCAAAGACCCAAATGGTGCCGTTCGGAAGAGGTAAGACTGGGCTGCGGAGAAGTTTAGGGGAGTGGAAGGCCCCCGGGGTCTTAGAATCTATTGATGGCTCCATCTAGTAATATCACTTCAGTAGGATTTGTTTACAGAGGAATTTCCTGTTACCCTGGTCTTTTTATTCTTTACAGGTAAGTCACTACAAGTACTTGTTCCCAGTGCAGCCTCTCAGAGCTGCAGCTGGGTCTCTCCCCGTCCTCAGAGCCGCTCAGAGACTTACGGTCAGTCCTCATCCTCGGCCCCTTTGTACCAATTAACAAAATGCAGCCTGTCCTATGACATTTGACTTCCGTGTTTCTTCCTGTTTGACGGTTGTCTACACGCATCCTGACCTGGGCTGGGGATCAAACCTCCAACCTTGGTACGTGCCCTTGACTGGGAATCGAACCTGCGACCCTTCGATTCTAACCACTGAGCAACACTGGTCAGGAGACAATGTGCTTATTTTTGTTCTTCCTTAAAGAAATGCATTACCTCTCTCACCTCTTACCTTTTTTCTTCTATGCTCTCTTTTCTCTATTATTTACTCTCACAACTTCAACTCTTATCTCTAGGAGACTAATTTCCAAAATGGTAATTCTGTATTGTGTTCTCTCTTTCTCTCCATATCAAAATTTCTAACTACATGTGTGGTGTTTTGTTTTTTTTTAACTTTCTAGAGGTTCAATCTTTATTTTACATTCAACGCATGAATCATGAAGTGTATTTATACCATGTTAACCCTCTTGGGTGTTGTCCTGCAGGTTATGGAGAATCTCTGAAGGTTTTTAAGCAAGGGAGTTGCAAAATCCTAATTTTATTTTTCAAAGATGACTTACGAGGAATATGAATATTATACATACTCTTAAACTGGAAACAGGGGGGTCAATTTTTAGAGCATTTTATAATTCCAAGGAAACAAGGTGCTGACAAAAGAAAGGGGAAAATGAATGAATTCAAGAAATAATAATGAGGTTGCAATATGAGGCCCAGTGAGGAATTACATGTGAGGGTAAGGAGACATGAAGAACTGAGGGTGGTTACCAGGTATATTGCCTGGCATTTGGGGAGAAGGTCATGCTGCTCACTGAGCTATAGAGCAAAGGAGAATGAGGTGGCTTCATTTGTAAAGAGGAGTAGAAGATGAGGAATTCCATTTGTATACATGAGTTTGAAACACTTGTGAGTTATCCTATTGTCAGCATCAATTTGGCATTTGGATTTATGGATCTATATTTCAGGAAATAAAGTTCAGATATAGACAAATATTGGGGGTTCATCAGAATAAAGATAGTATTGAAAGCCAGTTTAGTGGATAAGATCAACCAGGGTAGAGTTTCAGTAAGAAGAGAAATTTTTCTATTTCTAGATCTCTGCAATTTCAGCCACATATATTTCAAGTTGGTAAATATTCAAGAAGGGCTAACTTTTCCCTGAAGTACTAAATATTATAGTACTGAAGGGAGCAATGGTTTTATGATTACAAAGTGTTTGCATTTCTTGTAATGGCAGATAACCTTGCCACAGAGCAAACCTCACACCTAAAACAACCAGAAGTGTCACACATCTCTTCAGGGCATTGGAAAGCTGCCAAGGCAGTGAGGACTTGAGGGTCGGTATCCTGGGGAAAAGGACAGCCAGCACCCCTTCGCTTCTCAAAGCTATTGGCAATTTGCAAGCACCAGCTAAGGATCGAGAAGGAAAAGCAACAGGAACGGAGGACCTGAGTTAGAACTTGAGTAGTCTTGCCGAACAGAGGTAACACTGGAGAGAAGTCAGCAACCTTGGCCTTCTGCTAACTCTAGCAGGAATAAAATGGAAGCAGACAAGGTCTCCTAAAGAATGAAACCTGGCTTCGAATACCTTCCTTTACTAACTGGGTTGAGGGTTTCTGTCCCAAAACTATCTGCCAAAGCAAAGGAAAATTGTCTATGAAAGCCCTAACTCATTTGGTTCAGTGGATAGAGCATCGGCCTGTGGACTCAAGGGTCCCAGGTTCGATTCCGGTCAAGGGCATGTACCTTGGTTGCAGGCACATCCCCAGTGGGGTGTGTGGAGGCAGCTGATCGATGTTTCTCTCTCATCGATGTTTGTAATTCTTTATTCCTCTCCATTCCTTCTCTGTAAAAAATCAATAAAATATATATATATTTTAAATTGTTTATGGAAGAAGATACCTATCAAGAGCATGAAATGATTTCTACAAATTTTCATACAAAATGTCACTCATTTAATAAAAAATCATCAGGCATACAAGATGGCAATAGCACACAACAAAAAAGTCTATGTAAAAAAAGAAGAAGAAAGATTTCTGAATTTTTTAAAATAATTAGACTAAGTTCAAGTATTTGCATAATATTATGTAAAATATTAATAAGAATTGGAAAAATGATCAAAAGGAAATTGTAGAACTTAAAAATATTTTAACTAGAAACACAGTAGACATATTTAACAGCAATAAAGCCATCTAATAAAACTAACCAATCAACAATATTTAAAGTAAAAAATATATGCCAGAGTAAGAGAAGATAGTGCCCATGTATTTATTTTAAAAGGTCAATTTGCATAATTGTCTCTTGTAGTTAATGGGCTTTATTGTTGCTGCTACTGTTCTTGCTTCTTTTAATTGAAGTATCACATGTAGAAAAGTATAAAGGCCATAAATATATCACTAGACAAATTATACAGACACTTGTTTGTGCACCAAGAAATAAATTATTAGAATACTCACCATTATGTTTGTGAGATCATCCATGTTGTATGTGTTCTACAATTTTCATTGCTGTACAGTATTTCAATATAGATTAGATTACCATTTATCTACTATTGATGGACATTTTGATTGGTTCTAATTCAGGACTGTTGTAAGCAAGGATGTTATTAACATTCTTCTATATGCCTTTGACAGACATCCTAGTATGTGTATGTCTCTGTTAGTTGTATATCTTAGACTGAAATTGCTATCATAGACTGTGTATATGACCATCATTATGACACAATTGCCAAAGAGTTCCAAACACTGTTGCAGTGCCAGCTAGTACTCTCACAAACAAAGGTGAGTGTCTCTGTCACTCTATATGTTTCATTGCAGACATTTAAATTTGATGTGCCAGCACTGGTCTCTTTGCATGTTAGATTCAAGTTTAACATTCTTATTTTTATTGGCCACTTGGAAATGGAAGAACCCGTTACTCTCCAAGGCTTTGTTATTTTAAAGAATTCTTATTCAAATTTTTATAGAGCAATTTGATGACTACTGTAGATACAATTTATTTTAAAATTAACATGATGGTTCCTTGATTTAAATCTGGACTTGTTTTAAAACTTGGTATTAAATCTGGACTTGTTTTAAACTTGGTATCCCTCAAATTGTTCTAGCCATTTCTCTCCCCTCTTCCTATAGTACTTGGTCAACTTTTACATTTTTACCATCTAATATAGTTTATTTTTCCTAAAATTGTGTCATCTTAAAGAACTTATATTTTACTTTTTATTTTCTAAAGGCAGGGACTGTATTCTGAATATAGTAAGTATCCAACAAATGGTTGCTGAGTAATTTCTTGATTGCATAAAATTTGCATAATTCAGATTTTGTTTTTTACATTAGAGAATTTATCCTGACTATTTTATCCTGGAGAGAAAAAAACAATTCAATATATGTAAATCAGATACTTCCTTCCACTGTGGTACTTCATGTCATTCTGCTCACACACGTCCCTGATAGAGTTAGTGTCTGAGAGTGTCTTGAATGAAGACTGAAAACAACCGAATGACCTTTAAGATAATAGAATGGACCACGTTAAATGTGTTTGCACCTCAGTTAGAAGGAAAACCTTTCTACTGGGGCATAGGTACATTATAATTAGGAAAACTCCAATCCCTGCTACAAGCCATATTGATTTCTATTCTATAGCAATTTATATTCAACTGGAAGCCTGGTGCATAAATTTGTGCACAGGTGGGGTCTGGCCACCTGCCCCGATGGGGGTCATTCGGAGGCAGGGCCAGAGGAGGGGGGACATGGGAGTTTGGCTGGCTGGCTCCACCTCCGATTGGGGTTGGGGGGCCAATTGGAGGGAGCAATCGGGGTGGACCGGCTGTGGGAGAAGGACCACAGGAGGTTGGAGGTGCCGATTGGGGCCTCGATCTGGCCAATTGGCTGTCGCAGTGCATGTCATAGCGACCGGTTGCTCTGCTCATTTGGCTTCTGTATATATAGATTAACATAAGTGAATCTGCTCCATGCTTAACTTTGCTAAAAAATGTTAAATCATATTTCACTTATTAGCTCTGACTATAGTTACAATAATTGAGTAAGTGGAAGAAAAGACTATTTGTATCTTCTCCCACTATTACTAACTTTAGGTTTGTCCAGGATTATGACTCAAATAAATTTTGATAATACTATATAATAATCCTTCATTTAAAAACTAGCTAATTAATTTTTTTAAATGCATCTTTGTCTATAAAGTATATGTCACTTTTCTTAGATCACAAAACATTAAATTCTTTAACTCACTGCTAAAAGTATGGAATGGTCATAAAATATTGTTTCCTGAAAAGATTTAAAAGAAAGCCTGGTTCTTCAATGATCAAGCTATTTGTATTATAAATTTCTCTTCAAACAAAACTAGATTTTATGGAGGTAAAAATGATATATTCTGGAGTTTAAAAACATAACTAATATTCTTTACCTTGGGAAAGTTACTTAACCTCTCCGTGCTTCAGATTTGACATGTATCAGGTTGAGATACCTGTTTGTACCTATCTCCTAGAACTGTCTTAATGAACATAATAGTACTTGGTATAGAGCTTACAACATGAATCAGCTAAAAAAAATTATACTTTTAACAGAGTGAAACTTAATAAAATTCTCTGTCATCCAACAACAAAACTATAACACTGGCTATTTTAAAAATTTCACTGAAGATTCTGATCTTTATTCCATACTTATAATTTGACTCACAATCGTAATGGATAAACATATCATAGTTTTTGAGCTCCCATTGAGTATGGTAAGGTAACATCCTTTTGGACAGCATGTCAGAAAAAGGGAGAATTTTAAAATTTCCACTCAAGGCAAAGAGAGAAAATAAAAAATGAACGTCCTCCTGGCTCTTCTGTGCGACGAGAGCGATGGCATAAATGGCTGCAGCTGTTCAAAACCCTCGACTTCAGTGAGAACTCCCAAGGAAGCAGGCATTGCACAGTGCATTTTAATAAGTGAATATGTAAAGATTGTATTAATTAATTGCCCAGTGGACTAAGTAATAGTCATACCCCAGTGAATGGGTATGAAAGTGAATTGCATGCAAATGAATGTAAATAGCTGCACATTGACAAAGAGAGGATGTTTTTTTGAAGCAACTATTAGTATTGTTAAGCTTTTAATTGTATGCTGAGGCCAAATGTTTCTGTTAGAATAGATCTTGGAAATAAAAAAAAAAGGAAATAATTTGATATACCAAATTGTGTTCAGGAAAATGGGCTAGGACACATCTGTTATGTGGAAGATGTTGGACAATTAACAGAGATGAAGAAATTAATCACAGCAGGAGGGACAGGGTGGAGGTGAGAAGATTATGAGTTTTATTGTAGACATTTAAATTTGATGCGCTTAAGCAACTTATATGGGGAAATGTCCTGTGGTGTACTGAAATGTAGAGCAACAACAAAATGTATGATTAAAGATAGATACGTGCCTAGAATGATGGAATATTTATTAAAGGGATGGCTTGTCAATATAGACTATGTTGGCTTGTTTATAAGTTGTCATTTCACCAGCTAATAATTTTGCAAGCCTTGACAATTTTTCCCTTTTAATAACCAAGTTCCTTGCTTTTTCTTCTTTTCCTTTCATATTTTTTTGTTAAATAATATTTTTTTTTAATAACTGAGCCTGCCATACTAGAGTCATACATGTCTACTTTGAAAATACACAAAATAGACAATTGTTTTTTTACAAATTTTTCTTCCTTTCCTTAAAATAAGTGCAAATATCACAGTTTAAATTAGAAATCAACAGCCCTGGCACTTTTAGTTGTTAAAGTGGGTGTTCCTTTTTATTCTGTTCTCCATTATAACACAAAATATGATCCACTGTATTATGTTATATAGATATTTCATTTTTGGTTCTCTTCTTAAAAGAGAGTGTTTGCTCCATGCATGTCTAATTTTGCTCCAGCAACTTAAAAATTAATAAAAATGAATATTAAAATTGTTGCTGGTCAAAGATTAAGAAGTACCCCTAATAGAATATACAAGTCCATGTCTAGTATTAAAAAACTAGTAGCCCATTGCAGGAAGATTCCTGCAAGAATAGGGCTTCCTGAGCCAGAGTGAAGCAGAGAAGGGAGTGAAGCCCGCCTCGGCTCCCGTCTCTGCTGCCTTGGCTTCCTCCGGTCTCTGCTACCTCAACTCCCATCTCTGCCTCCTCAGCTCCCCCCCCCCCCAACGTGTCTCCCTTCCTTCTTCACCGTCTCCGCTGCCTTGGCTCTGTTTCCTTCTCCACTGCTTGGCTCCCTTCTGCAGCACTTGGCTTCTTTCTACGCTGTCTTTAGTATTCGCTCTCCTGTGTATGCAAATTATCCACCATCTTTGATGGGTTAATTTGCATAAATTCGCTCTGATTGGCTGGTGGGCGTGGCTTGGCTGGTGGACATAGCTTAGGTGTCTTGGAGTGATGGTTAATTTGCATATTACTCTTTTATTAGAGTAGACTAGAGGCCCAGTGCACAGCCTGGCCTGCAATCCCTCTCAATCTGGGACCCCTCAGGGGATGTTGGACTTCTGGTTTCAGCCTGATCCCCTCAGGCCAGGCTGAGGGACCCCACTGGTGCATGAATCCATGTATTGGGCCTCTAGTATGCATATAAGATCTTTGGTTAATCTCTTCTTGCCCTCCCCATCCCCCTTTCCCTCTGAGATTCATCAGTCTATTCCATGTTTCCATGCTTATGCATTGAGCATCTACCCTCAGTGGTCAGTGTGCATCATAGCTACTGGTTAAAGAGTAGAATAGTTAATTGTCACTTAAGCTTTTATATATATACTAGAAGCCCAGTGCATGAAATTTGTGCATGGGGGGGTCCCTCAGCCCAGCCTGCACTCTTTCTAATCTGGGACCCTTTGGGGGATGTCCAACTGCCAGTTTAGGCCCTATCCCACTTCACTGGTAGTCAGATATCCCTATTGCAATCCAGGAATGCTGGCTCCTAACCACTTGCCTGCCTACCAGCTTGATCGCTGCCTAACTGCTCCCCTGCTGGCCTGATGGCCCCCAACTACCCTCCCCTGCCAGTTTTGTGGCCCCCAAATGCTCTCCCCTCCTGGCCTGATTGCCTCTAACTGCCTCTGCCTCTGCCCCCACTACTGTGGCTTTGTCTGGAAGGAAGTCGGATGGTAGAAAGACGTCTGATTTCCCAGTCTAATCAGCATATTACTCTTTTATTAGTATAGATATAGATAAAAATTTATATCTATAAATTTTATGCACTTTTGCTTAGTTACTGAAATGTGTGTAAATGAGTAGTATAATTAGGATGTTGATTGGAATATGATCTTCAGGGTGAAAAAAGTGTCTTTTTCTTGGAGCTTACTCATACTACATCTCCGAATAACACTTTAGTTTGAGAGTGGTATGGGAAAGAGCCTAAGAACATAGAGGCTATGGGAAATAGCAATTAGCTGTGCTAATTATGGAAAACATTAAATTACCTAATTTTTCTCACTGAGTCACAGCTCTCAATAAGGAATTTTATACAAAGGTAAAGTAAATTCTTTGTCACTCCAGAATTTAGAGAAAAGGGTGAATGTGTGTTCTGAAGACAGGAAAGTACTACACATGTTTCAACATATGAATGTTCATTTTGTGTGAAACACAAAACTATATACAGTGGTTTGGATTTTAAATATCTGCTTTCAAGTATCCATGTATCCATTCATACAAAGTTGGAATTTATATAGTAACTAAAATATGCTATTATGCTATGCATCACCATGCTAGGTGATGGTGAAAAATGTGCTGATGCTATCTTTTCAATAATTCTGCCTCCACATCATTGGATATATATTCATAAAAAATAATGTCATTTCTATAATTCATTATTCTGTTAATTTATATCATACATTTTAAAATTTACTTTCATTCATTTAAATGAATTTCATTTAAATTCATGCATAAATTCAACTTTTCTTTAATTCATATTATACATTTTGAAGAAATCCTAGAAATATCTGGATTAGGGAATAACTGCTATTGGCTTATGAACTATATATTTTGAATAAGATCGCTCTAAGGACCCTGTCATCTCAAGCTCTTTCTTGTTGCTTTATTAATATTACTAGAGATATTAATGTAAATAGCACCCATAAAAACAAACCATTATTAAATTTATGCTAACTGGTCAAATAATTGTAGTTTATTTTATCTAGACTAGAGGTACACAAAATTCATGCATGGGCAGGGTCCCTAGGCCTGGCCTGCAATCAGGACCGATTTTCCCTGGCTGCCGGCAGCTGGCTTCGCCCCCTAACACCACTGCTGCAGGTCACCCTCTGCTTGTGGGATAACTGGCAGAGTGATCAAGACCTTGGCTCTGCCCACGTCAGCCATCAACCACCCCCTGTGCTTGGTTCCCCATTGGGCTATCAGAGCCTGCCAGCTTTGGGAAAGGACTAAAAGGTTGGCCAGAAGGCCCCAATTAGGTGATCAGGCCTGTGGGTTAGGGCAAGCTCCTGCATTGAGCATCTGCCCCCTGGTGGTCAGTGTGTGTCATAGCCAGCCAATTGTTCTGCCATCTGGTCCATTTGCATATTATATTTTTATATATAAAGACTAGGGGCCCGGTGCACAAAAATTTGTGCACTCGGCGTGGAGGGAGTCCCTCAGCCCGACCTGTGCCCTCTCACAGTCTGGGACCCCTCAGTGGATGTCCTATGATGGCCCCAGTCTGCCAGGTGCCTTCTGTGTGTGTGTGTGTGTGTGTGTGTGTGTGTGTGTGTGTGTGTGTGTCATCACTGGGGACCTGCCC